>LOEQ01007526.1:76551-89767 GCA_001685075.1 Bramus lutescens | reverse complement strand
TTTCTGCTGCCTACTGCCACCAGGGATCTTGCAGCATTTTTAAAAAATCTAACAGTTATCTTCCCCAGTAGGTCCATAGAGCTCTTGCCAAACTGCCAATCACTACTGGAATCCTACAAATGGGGCTCTGTGTCAGCCAATGCTCAGTCACCTGAGGACAGGTGTTAAGTGCCTTTTCTCCAAGTGTAGCTCTATCTACTAAAAGCTGATAAACAATTTCACTTGTACCTCTAGAGTCTTCTTCAGAGTTGAGATATTTTCACTGCAGACTTCCACATTATTCAGAGTCACCTGGAAGACAATGAGAAAGGAACATTATTTCCTGATTGCTGGGTTTGCAGTCCACTCTGACAATATAAAAAATGGCTGACAGCTACATTTCTTGTGGCTCAGAGAAGTACCAAGCTTGAGTTTAGACCCAGCTAAGGAAAGCCAGCACCACTGTTATTAGGCAAGATAAACAGATCTTGGCACAGACAGAACAGTGAGCCAGGCTCATGCTTTCTCATGTTCCCAATACCAAAGCAGCAAAACCATACTGACTGCAGAAGTAATACACCTGGCTCCATATTACTTACAGATTACTTAATTCAGGCAAAGAGGTATGTGTTACACAGTCCTGGGTTCAAGATGACCATGTTTGGTAAAGAATGCAAACATAATGAGTACTTGTGATAGAGCAGGCACTGTCCTAGATAATGGGGAAAAAAAAAAACCCTGAAAAACAGACAAAATACACCCCCCTACAGCAGGCAGTATACGTCAGTGATAAAATGTGTTAGGAAATAGTATTTTGTTTGTTTGTTTGGTTGGTTTTTCAAGGCAGGGTTTCTCTGTGTTGCTTTGGAGCCAGTTCTGGAACTAGCTCTGTAGACTAGGCTGGCCTTGAACTCAGAGATCTGGTCCCCCTCCTGAGTGCTGGGATTAAAGGTGTGTGCCACTAACCACCCAGCCAGAAATAGTATTTTAAGGTGTGTTACTTTGTTTATGCTGTGGAACATTTGTTTAATATGTAAAGATGTGTTGCTTTTGTTTATGCTGCATTTGTTTAACTCTGAAGCTGTGATTCTTTGCCTGTCTAAAACACCTGATGGTCTAAGAAAGTGCTGAATAGCCAATAGCTAGGCAGGAGCAGGGATAGGTGGGGCTGGCAGGCAGAGAGTATAAATAGGAAGAGAAATAAATAAATAGGCTAGATATAAGGCAAACTGAGGCTGGGCATTCCTAACTAGGAATAAGCCTCCATGTGTGATTTATTTGGGAGCTGGGTGGGCCCCCCAACAGAGCCAAAAAGTAAAACAACCAATAAGAATGTGCTTAGCAAGGACAAAACCCTGGACTGAATTCCTAGCACCCAGCCCTGTTCCGATATGTATGTAAATTCAGACAGTAATAAACACTATGATAAAAATAAAACAGGGATGGAGACAGAAATTCAAGGTGGAAAGCCCTCAACACTAGAGCTGGGATTAGAACACATGAATCCCTAGTATGGGCTAAGTGCTCCTTCTTTCCTGACTTACCTGTTCCTGAGACAAGGTGTAGAAAGAGCAACCATAAAAGGCAGCATGGGGATTGGAGAGACAGCTCTGCAGTTAAGAATGCTCACTGCACAGTCATGAAGGCTGGAGTTTGTATGCCGGCACCTAAAAATGCCTATAACTACAGCTCCAAGGATTCCAAAATCCTCTGAATGACAAGCCATGCACACCCTCCTTTCCCACATGTGTTTAATCTCTCACAGAGACATATACATACACAGATAATCATTAAAAAAAGCAGTAAAGGTGATGTGGCTCAGTTGGTAGAATGTTTACAGAACATACATAAAGCCCTTGGTCTGATTCCCAGCACTGCATAAGCCAGACATGGTAGGGCTCACCTATAATTCCAGTACTTAAGAGGCAAAGGCTGGAAGATCAGAAATTCAGTCACCCTTGGCTACATAGTGAGTTGAGGCTGACCTGAGATATATGAATCCCTGCCTTAAAAAAAAAAAGGCAGTATGGGAACAAAAGTGATAAGGTACAAATATGACCATCTAGAGGAAATCATCTTTGGTTCAAGGTACTCAAGGAAGGCTCCATGTTGGAGATGGTTGACTGAACTTACAAAGCCAGAATGCTCATGTTCCATTCATTCTAACTTATGAGAACATTCCACCCCCTTGTCAGCCTCTCTTTGGCTCACTTTCCTATTCCTCTTCTTCCCACCTGTGCTGCTAAGGATCAAACACAGGCCATGCTGAGTAAGTACTCTGCCACTAAGGTATATCCCAGCCTCTCCTTTGCCGAACTCCCTCAGAGTACATCAGGTCCGACCGCCCAAACTCTCTCTAGAGCAAAGATTCACTGCCTCTACCTACCAAATACTGGAACTGCAGGCCTATGCCACTATGCCTGGTAGGAACTTTTTTTTTTTAAACATGTATGAGTATTTTGCTTGCACATATGAATTTGCACATGTATAGGCCTGGTATAGAGGTCAGAAAAGGACAGGCATTGGAACTCCTAGAACTGGAGTTACAGATGGTTGTGAGCCACCATCCATGCTGGTGCTGGGAATAGAACAGCATGTACAGGGCCTGGAGAGGTAGCACAGTAGTTAAGAGAGCATTTGTTACTCTTGTAGAGGACCCAGGTTTGGGTCTTAGCACCCATCTACCACTTAGCTCACAACCATCCTTAGTTATAGGGGATCTGACAACCTTTTCTGACACCTGTAGAAACCAAGCATGCACAGTATGTATACACACACACACACACACACACACACACACACAGTCAAAACACTCATATACATAAAACAAAAATAAATAAATAAAAGTTAAAAATAAAATACTCAGCAAATGCTCTTAATAAGCTATTTCACCAGCACCGCCACCCCGATTTTAAGAGGGTCTCAGGTAGTCTACCCCATCCTCAAACTTGCTATGTAGATGAAGCTGGCCTTGAACTCTGCATTCTGCCTCTAATTCCTGAGTTTACAGATGTATGTCACCATGTCCATCTTCTGGCAGGACATTTTAGAGCAGGTAAATGCCATAAAAGCACAGTTGTGGTCTGGGAATACGGTATAGAGACTGTGGGTTGTAGGATTAAAATATTTGGGGGACTCTTATGGACTCTGGCTGGTCAGTGGGTGGCATAGCCCAGGAGGACAGGGCAGGAGGGAGCTTTGACTGAGGAACTTACAGGTTTTAGGGTAAAGGAGAATCACAGATGCAGAGGGGTTTGAACTGGAAGTCGCCTGTCTTTGAGTGCTTCCCTTGTTGGTCTCATGCAGTCAGTACTGGAGAATGACACTGCAGCTTAGGCCCCTCCAAACAGGGCTGGGTAAGGGAAATGAGGCCATAGCACAGGCCTGCTAACACTGTTTCCAGAGAAAGTGTCCTGTTATGACAGCTGAAGGATAAAGGTCACAACCCAGTGTTTCCCAGGCTTTTAAGGGCACCAGGAATAACTGTCAAGAGAAAATGGATTTGGGTTCAAATGGTATTGACTTTTAGAGTTTCCCTTGGACTAACAATCTTTGTAAACATGGATTCACTGGGTTTATCCCCTGCTCAAGGCAAATGGGATGTCAGGAGAGTTGGGGAATTCATTTTGACAGCCAAATGAATCAAAGTGTCATACAAAATAGGTTTTGTGGGGCTGGAGAAATGGTTCAGCCGTTAAAGGCTAAGTTCACAAACAAAACGTCAAGACAGGCTTTGTGGTGGAAGTAATGACATTTTAAGTGTTTGGAACTGGGGAAACCAGAAATCTGTCACCAAGCATTTAGCATCACCTTTCTTTTTGCCGCATCATGTGGGTCTTCTAACAATGAAACTGTCTAAATGGGAAATTTTCAGAGCAGTGAAGCAGAGTGAAGACCTCGCTGGCCAGCCCTGGGGACAGAAGTCAAGGGGTGGGGAAGTATTAGAAAGGTAGATGGGTGAGGTTTACAAGGCCTGAAACAAAAGACCAACTAGGCTTGTGGCCTGTGCCAGTAATCCAGTGGTTCAAAGGCTGGGGAAGGACAGGTGTACATTCAAGGTCACCTGGGCTACAGAGCAACTAGGCAAGTCTGAGTAAGTTGGTGAGACTTTTTTATTTTTGAGACAGGGTTTCTCTGTGCAACAGCTCTGGCTATTCTGAAACTCACTTTATAGGCCAGGCTGGCCTCAAAAGTGCTGGGATTAAAGGCATGTGCTGCCACCGCCCAGCACGTTGGTGAGACTTTGGCTCAAAACAAGCATTGGGAAATATATTTTAGTGGTCAGTGTGCTTGCCTGGCATGTGTGAAGTCTTAGGTTCGATTTCTAGCATTGAAAAAACAAAAACAAGCAAACAAAAACCAAATAAAATAAAGATGCCTGCTCAAAGACATGTATCTTTGGTGTGGTAGGTCCCAAGAAGCCAGTGAATGTTTCTGAGCCTGGAAATGAAAAATGAATATAAGTTCTATGGGGGGGAGCAAAAGAAATAGAATGCAAACAAAAGATGTAAGTTTATCATAGTATGATGGTGTTTGCTGGGCATTTTTGGTAAAGTTCTCAAAAAGTAATACATTTCATAAGTAAACATTTTTAGAGCTCTTTTTATTAACTAAAATTATTATTATTATTTGCAGGGCAGTGGTAGCACTAGGGAGGCAGAGGCAGGTGGGGATCTCTGTGAGTTCAAGGCCAGCCTGATCTACAGAGCAAGTTCCAGGACGGCCAGGGCTATACAGAGAAACCCTGTCTCAAAAAACTGAAGATAGTTTCATGTATACCAGGCTGACTTTGAACTTTCTCAATAAATAGGGCTGTCTTTCAACTCATTCTCCTGCCTCCACCTCCCAGGTGCTGGGATTATAAATGTACACTATGAGCCTAGGTTGATCCTCCTTTTGGAGAACACCCGTGACATCCTGAGGGCTGGGATTAAAGGTGTGAACCACTACAGTTATCTCAAGGGGAAATTTTTCAATGTCAGAAAAAGGACAAGGCATCTTAAATAACCATGTTGGATCTGTATGGTAACCAGTTAGTGTGATTTACCTGTGCAGGGTAAGGTAGCAAGTTTTAGGCAATGTCTCTGAGACCAAGAACATGAATCTGATAGAAGCGGAGCACTAAGAACTACATGGACACATTTTTTGCATATAATCTATCTGTAGACTGTTGACTAAAAGTTCAGCTTTGGAAGTTTCCTTCAGCCTCTAGGCCTCAGGCACCAAACTCCTCAAGTCTAGTGATCTGGAAAACAGAACACGAAGGACCTATAACAGTGCTATTCCCATTCATGTCAAGTCAGCACATGCCAGAGAGAACTGATTATGAACCTCAGATTCTTTTTGTGTTCTTCAGTATGTTACAAACTGGCTGCTACCCTGTACAGATGCTTTCATCCTTTCGGGCTTCTCTGTCCCTGTTACCATACGATGGGAAGACTCACCGCTTCATCACATCTCTCGTTTGTGTGGCTAAATGCCTTCTGTCCTCCTTGAAACATCTTGATAGTAGTCCAGGATAACCCTGAACTCATTATCTACCTTTCTCAGCTTCCCAAGTGCTGAGATTACATGTATGTTCCAAAAAGGAAGTTACTAGAAAAGCAGCATTGGGAGGCATAAAGGATTGGTATCCACCAAGACTGTGGCTTCTTCTCAGAAATGCATATAGAAGCCTGGCATAGATAGACGTTAGAGTTGGTTTTGTGGTGGATGCATACACTGTAGAGCCCCTCAACAGCTTGGCAGAGGAGTCTTGGGAAGAACACTGAGGAGAAGTAAGGAACCTAGCTAGGCTTTTGGCAAAAAAGAAAAGCAAAAACAAACAAAAAACATATTATGCCTCAGATTTGCTCAGAGAAGGTTCCTGGGTAGGAAGTAGTTTCAGAACCTAGAGGAACGTTCCTTAAAGCTATTTTCCTTTTCTATTAAGTTCTAGAGGAAAACTCTTTACCCTGAGGCTTTTTATAATTTGGCTAAGAGGTTGCAGTATAACCTCTCAAGGGAGCTGGGAATGTGGCTCAGTTGGTAGAGAACGCCATGCCTAGCACTGCTAAAACAGGACACACACCTGTACTACTAGCACTCCAAAGGCAGAAGCAGGAAGATTGAAGTCAAAGGTCATCTTTCATTACGTAGCAAGTTTGAGACCAACCTTGGCTATAAAACCTGTTTCGAAACAATAAAAAACCTTTAAAAAAAAAATCTGACCCAGCTGCCAGCCTGAGGGCCACCTACCAGGAAGGACAGCTTGGCTTCATCGGTGCTCTCAATGCCTTTTGTGTCAAACTTGCCCTGCTGGAGGCTGCTGTGCATGATGTTTACAGCACTTGTCACCCCACGCTGGATGTCTTGAAAGGTGGTGGCTGGGAAGCCCATCCGTAACTTATTGCACAGAACATCCCTGTGGGGCAGAAGAGCATGTGCCGAGTTAGTGTTCAACCTGGCCGACAGGACAGCAAAAACAGAGCACCCACTACCCGGACTCTCAGTACCAGCTGCTCTTTTGGGGTGGACCCCACTCTTCTTCAGCAACCACACTGTGATGGTTCTGAAAGGGTCACTGTGGTTCTAGCTAATGTCTGCTTCTTCATCAGGCTTTCAGTTATTACCCCTGAGCGTCATCAAAGAGGGGACAGTAGAGCTCAGTGAAAAGCAGTGCCACGTTGGAGCTGAAGAAGACACTTTGAGTCAAGTCAATACTGGATTTTCTGTTCTACTTAAGAGGTATGTATGTGGCCCATGACATACATAAGCCCCAGTCCCACATCTACAAAACTGAAAGCACAGTTCCCATATCAGTTTCTTTACTTTGTGTGAGGGGACACATGCTAGAGCAAATTTGTGTAGATGAGGGAACGACTTGCAAGAGTTGGGTTACCTTCTCCTATGTGGGCTCTGGAGAGTAAATTTAGGTCATCAGATTTAGCAGCAAGTATCTTTACCTGCTGAGCCATCTCATCTGCCCTACATCAAGGTTTCTATACAATTAAATATTGGGGGGAGCTGAACTGAGCATGGTGGCACACACTTTTAATCTCAGCACACAGGAGGCAGAGGCAGGTGGGTTTCTGAGTTTGAGGCCAGGACGGTCTACAGAGCCAAGTTCCAGTATAGCCTGAAAAAAACAAAAAACAGTAAGAGGGTGGGGGCTATCAGTATTGTATATCATCTTGGCTTGTAGAGATGGAAAATATGTCTTTATAACTACTGCTTTTATCTACACCACATGCTTTTCTTTTGGGTCTGATGGTAATGACACGTTCAACACACTTTAGTGATTAGGTTAAGTAAAGTAGGTACTTAAGGCTGATGGACAGTTGCTCCAAGCTAAGGATATTATATTAGGAACAGTAGCTTCAAAGTTTATGTTTCTTTGTTTTTTTGAGGCAGAGTTTCTCTGAGTCCTGGCTGTCCTGGAACTTGCTCTGTAGACCAGGCTGGCCTCAAACTCAGAGTTCCACCTGTCTCTGCCTCCCAAGTGCTGGGATTAAAGGCGTGTGCCATCATGCCCAGCTAGCTTAATCTTGTTTGGGACTGAATTTGACCCATAATGAAAAAAGAAAAGAAACAGTTGTGACCGAGAAATCAAGATACACCTAGAATTTTTATGCCTCAAAAGCAGAAAGGGAGTCAACAGTACCTGAAGTCAGCTTCCAGCTCTCTGGTGGCAAGGTTGATCATGGCACAGAGACAGTCGATGTTAGAGCTGGACAGTGCTCGCCCAATGCACTTTTTAACAATGTAGAAGACATCATCCACCATGCTGGATGTCAACTGACCCTTTTCACAGGTATCCAGAGCCACAGCCTAACAAAAGGCAAAGCCCTCAGTGAGTATACCATTTCTGAATGTTCTAGATAGTTCTGTTTATACCAGCCCAGTTTCTGCACCCTTTTCTATACCTTAACAAAACAACATAAAACCACCTTACTTCCTAATGATCACTACATTAGAAAACTGAGTATTTGGGGCCTCTGCCTTGGTGATATCCAATATCTGGGATGTCAGTATACCTGCAGGGAGGCAGGGAACAAGGCTCTATAAGGAGCTGAGCTGTTCTCTTATAACCTTTGGGAAAGACCCAGCTGGAAACATGAAGAGTATGACAACTCCGGAGATGTCCTCTTACACACAGCAGTGCTACCCAGTATGCACTGGAAAGTATTCTCAAAGCAGGACCAAGAAATATGACAGGTCTCAGCCATTTCATTCAGCCTGGCTTCTTGGACAGGAAGCTCCACTTGCAAGAGATGTATCCTAGTGTCCTACCTTATTGACAGTCTCCCTCATGAAGTACTCCTCCATGGTAATATAGAAGCCAATTAGCTCCTGCATGGTACAGCTCAATAGGCAGTTATTGAGGAGTTTGTCCAGGCACTTCTGGTGCTCTAGGGGACAGCCAAGAAAGGAATATTCACTTTTCCCCTCAAGGGAAACAACAATGTTTTTCATTTTTCAAGTTCTCTTCTGGTTTTTGTTCCAAACAGGTTTGTATTTTCCATGAATAAAGTCACTTCTCTCGGAGTAAACAATTTTGTACAAATAATTTAATTCCTTTTCAACAGTTCTCCAATATTGCACAGAAGACAAAAGATGCATGCTTCCAGGGCAAAGAACAATATATATTAGATATTTTAAAGCACATTATCCTCTATATCAGCACTGTCTAGCTGTTCAGTAGGTATATCTGTGATGGCAGAAATTTTAAAATATATTTATTATTACTGTGGTTGTTGTGTGTGAAAAATGTGTGAGAGTGTGGCCCATGCATGCCATAGTGCTCTTGTGGAGGTCAGAGGACAACTTTTAGGGAGACGGTTCTTTCTTTCTTACCATAGGTTCTAGGGACTGAACTCAGGTCATGAGGCTTGTATAGCAAGCACTCTCATGGTCTGAGCCATTTCGCCAGCCCAGGACATGGTGTTTTTTTTTTTTTTGAGACAGGATTTCTCTGTGTAGTAGATCTAGTTGTCCTGGAACTAGCTCTTGGAGATCAGGCTGGCCTTGAACTCACAGAGATCCACCTATCTCTGCCTCCCGAGTACTGGGACTAAAGGGGTGTGCCAACACCACCAGGCAGGCATGTTTTATAATTATGCTGTCCAATATAGTAGTCAAAAGCTATGGCATGGCTGGGGAAATGGCCCAGTGGGTAAAGAGCTTACCGTACAAGCATAGAGCCAGAATTCAGATAATCCATGTTAAAAAGTCAGGGGAAAGCATCATACATGATGACACATAATTCAATTCCAGCACTCGGGAGGTCAAAAGTAGGGAGATCTCTGTAAATTCCAGGCCCACCTGGTCTACATAGTGAGTTCTAGGCCAACTAGGGTTACATAGTGAGACCAGTCTCAAACCAAAACCAAAACCAAGTCAGGGAGTTGGCAGTCTGCTTGTAATCCCATCCTGGGAGACAGAAACAGGGAATCCAAAGAGTAAACTGGCTAGCCAAAGTAGGGCTCAGCAAGAGATACTACTTTAATATGTAAGGTAGAGAGCAACTGAAGATACTCAATATGAACTTTGAGCCTTCACACACGTGCATGTGCACCCTCTACATGCATCCATAAGACATGTGAACATACATACATGTGGAAAAAAAGTCAAGATAGAACACCCCATCCCCATACCCCTTTAATGAAATCTTGCTATATAACCTTAGATAGACTCAACCTTGTGGTGCTACTTGTGTCTTAGCCAAGTGTTTGAGGGCTGGGCTGATCCAAAGCTTTCTCTGAGGCAATAAAAGTGTGGAGAAGGAACATAGCTCATTCTCTAAAACTGGCAACATGCTTAGCAGAGCCAGCAATAGCCTGAAGCCAGGGCCTTGGGAGATATCTCCTGAGGCCCTGATGTTTGAAGCCTGGAATATGGTTGGTAGAGCCAGCCTATCAGTTCTAAGGCCGGCTGTGTGCTTGGTCTGTAATGTCCTTGAGATACTCCTATGTTCCCCTAGTGCAACACCTTTTGATTAGCTTTCCGCTACAAAAGACACTGTACTTCTTAATAAACTTGCTTGGCATAAGATTATTTTATGCAAGGTCTCCCACCTGTTCTATCTTCTTTATTTCCAATCCCCTGGATCTTGCTTCTCAGGACTCTGTCACTAAAGAATGACTTGCTGGTCCAGGTCAGCCAAATACTAGCATTACCAGGATGTACCACTATCCCCAGCTTTATGGCCACTCTTGAGACTTCAAATGTGGCTAAGAACTGAGATTTAAATTTTAAATTTATTTTGAATTTTAATTTGAACTTTACAATTTTAACTTATTTTTTTAAGACAAGGTTCCCTGTGTAGACCTGGCTGTCCTGGAACTCTTTTGTAGACCAAGCTGGCTTCAAACTCAGAGAGTCACTTGCCTTTGCCTCCAAGTGTTGGGATTAAAGGTGTACACCAACATGCCTGACTTTAATTGAGTTTTAATTTCAGGGGCTGGAGAGATGGCTCAGCAGTTAAGAGCCTTTGACTGCTCTTCCAGAGGTCCTGAGTTCAATTCTCAGTAACCACATGGTGGCTCACAAATATCTGTAATGGGATCTGATTCCTTCTTCTGGTTTGCATGAAGAGAGAGCACTTATACACATAAAATACATGAATAAATACATCTTTAAAAAGAAGATTAGGTAAACTTTTGTAGTCACTCACATGCACCTGGAGACTGCTATGCTGTACAACATAGATCTGAATAGTGAAGGTTGTTATTGACATTGATAAGTACCTAACTCCAAATAAATACATAATTCCCTTTAAAGAGATTAAATAACACCACTGCCATGTTTTATTGGCATAAGTCACAAAGAATGTCAGATACTATATGAGTCTCCAGGGTTGCCAGTAGGGGACTTGCAGATACTCAACAGGAATTCAGTACTTTTTTTTTTTCTTTTGAGCAGGGTTTCCATTACGAGGATCAGGTTTCACTGTGGGCTCAAGGAACTCTCCTATCTCAGCATTATGAGGAGCTAGGTCTACAGAGGTATGGATCTCTATACCTGGCATGTGCACACACAGGCCTGTAGTAAATCTACTGGGAAGTTGGGGTGAGATGGTTTCTTGAGATCAGCCTGGATAACATGAGATACACTTCAAATCAACAATAATAAGACATTCGGGAGACAGAGACAGGTGGATCTCTGTGAGTTCGAGCCCAGCCTGGTTTCCAAAGTGAGTTCCAGGACAGGCTCCAAAGTTACAGAGAAACCCTGCCTCGAAAAACCGAAAAACAAACAAACAAACCCAAAAATCATAAAACAAGAAAACCAGCCAGGTGGTGGTGGTGCACACCTTTAATTATAGCACTTGGGAGGCAGAGGCAGGCAGATTTTTGTGAGTTCAAGGCTAGCCTGATCTACAGAGCTAGTTCTAGGACAGCCAAGGCTACACAAAGAAACCCCCTCAAAAAACCAAAAACCAAAACCAAAACAAAACAAAACAAAAACCCAAGAAAAGTTTATTAGCAAATGAAACTGGACAGTGAACCATCTTTTTAAAAATTTTTATTTATTGGACCAGAAATGGTCTTTAATTTTTTTTGTTTTATTATTTTATGTGTTTAAATGTTTACCTACACATGTGTGTCTGTGCACAGTGTATGTGCCTGGTGCCCACAGACACCAGAAAAGGGTGCTGGATCCCCTGGAACTAGAGTTAAAGGCAATTGTGAGCTTCCATGTGGGTGCTGGGAAATGAACCCGTGTTCTCTGGAAGAGCAGCCAGTGCTCTTAACCACTGAGCAATCTTTCCAGCACCCCTTGCTTTTTTTTCAATGCCATTTTTCTCTTCAAAAATTATGAGTGGTAGAACTGGAAGACTGGGATGGTGGAAAACTTTCTCTTTTATGTAGATCCTCCCACCCCTCTTTTGTGACAGGGCCTCAAACTCAAATATCTGCCTGCTTCTGCCTCCAAAGTACTGCGACTAAAGGTGTGCACCATGCTCAGCTTATTTTTTCTTTGTGAAAGGTTTGCTACATAACTCAGTGCTGGAACTAGAAGCATGTACTTCCATATCTTGTTTGTACTATATACTTAAGTTTACTGAGGTGTAACCTCTAAGCCACAGAATTCACCATTGTATGTGCACAATCCAATGATCTTTACCAACTTACGATATTTGTGCAACAATGGCTACAATTCAGTTTCAGAACATTTGTCATTTCTAAAGTTCACTAGTGTAAACAGCTCTTTTGCACTAATTAGACATTTACATGCACACTTTTATTAAGTCTAACTATAAACGAGACCCGGCACACAGAAAGTGTAAGAAATGAATGGACATTGGTTTTCCTTGACTTTAGATAAAGTGTTTAGAAGCTTCAAAATTCCAGTCTAATTCTAAGATGTGGCACACTGAACATTTCCTCTAAAGGTCATTTTGTCCAGAGACTCAGTGTTTTCTTATTAGGAGCTCTGTGGCTTGGCTGTGACAAGACAGTGCCAACAGCTTATGCCAGTCCTCCCACCCAATGTGAAAAATATTTTTTACCTTGCTTTACATCTTCTGAAGCCATGGAGTCCCCCACCTCAAAATCTGCGCTGATCCTCTTCTTGAGGAAGCGTAAGTACAGCTCACTTCGGGCATTCATCAGGGTGACCTCAGTCAGGACGGGGTCCAGCTCCCTAAGATATAGAACACATGGAATAAGAATGCTTTATTCCTTTAAATGGAAGGCTACAAGGTAAACACAGACTCCAACCTCCTAACCCAGATACATAAGGATAGTTCTGCCTGGTGGCTGCATTGCCTTATTTGTCATAGAGACATTTTCTTTTTCTTGCTTTAGCAGGGTCTCTCTATAAAGCTCTGGTTGTTCTGGAACTCTGTAGACCAGGCTGGCCTCAAACTCACAGAGATCTGCCTGCCTCTGCCTCCTGAGCGCTGGAATTAAAGGTGTGTGCTACTACACCCAGTTTCAACCATATTTTTCGCTGGCCAGTACCTGAATAATTTACCTCCAATATAAAAATTACCTATGCTTCTGTAAAAGAAAATATTCTTCCCTAATCTTAATTGAACCATGAGATTTTAAGAAACACCATTAAACCATCTATTTCAGTGAACAGCCAAAAAAATCCTGAGAAAATGAAATTTGAGGACTTGAACTTCCTGAATTCACTGGCTAAGAGTGCTTGCTGTACAAAATGAGGACCTAAGTTGGAATCCCCTGCACCCATGTTTTTTTAGAAAGAAAGAAAGAAAGAAAGAAAGAAAGAAAGAAAGAAAGAAAGA
>LOEQ01007526.1:47396-69305 GCA_001685075.1 Bramus lutescens | reverse complement strand
TGCTGGGAATTGAACTTAGGACCTTTGGAAGAGTAGGCAATGCTCTTAACCTCTGAGCCACCTTTCCAGCCCCAATAAGTATGTATCTGTACTGCCACTCTCTTAAACTGAAATAAGAATGACAGCTTACTATTTTATACCCTATTTATTTAACAAACCACAAATGTTATAGAGCAGTGGCTCTCAATCTGTGGCTTGCGACCCCTTTGGTAAACCTCTACCTCCAAAAATATTTACATTACAATTCATAAAAGTAGCCAAATTACAGTTATGAAGTAGTAATAAAATAATTTCATAGTTGAGGGTAAAAGACTGTAGCATTAGGAAGCTTGAGAGTCACTGTTATAAAGTAAAATAAGCTGGGCGGTGGTGGCACATGCCTTTAATCCCAGTACTTGGGAGGCAGAGGCAGGTGGATCTCTGAGTTCGAGGCCAACCTGGTCTACAAGAGCTAGCTCTAGGACAGGCTCCAAAGCTACGGGGAAACCCTGTCTCAAAAAAAAAAAAACCCAAAAATAAAATAAAGTAAAATAAACTAGTAAATCTGGAATGGCTTCCTTTTTCTTTGTTTCTTTTCTTTTCTTCTTTTTTTTTTTTTNTTTTTTTTTTTTTGGAGACAAGGTCTCTACATAACCCAGGTTGTTCTGGAACTCACTATGTCCTTTCCTTGCTAGCACATCCAATGCCTTCACTGACACACTGAAGCCTACTTCTTCGGGATTCCAGCACATACAGAAACCAGCTGAGACATCCAGCCTTGTGGGATGAGCAACTACTGGATTCTTGGATTTTTTGTTCACAGCTAGCCATTGTTGGATTATCTGCACTGCAGCCATTCCAATAAATCCCCGTTCTGTTACTCTTGAGAACCATAATACAATGCCCATACCTGTTTGCAAAGGTATTCTGAGAATTTGCTTAGCCCATCCTCATGTAAACCTAGCAGTGGGAAGATCTTGAAGAATCGTTCCACCTGGGGCAAATCACCTTCTTTGGTCGCCATAGCAAACTTCTCTGCTACTATGCCTTTAAGACGCTGCTCAGCTTCCTGCAGCAATTTCAGGTTGGCATCAATAATGCTTCCTGCTCAATGGAGAGAAAATGAAGATCAATGTAAGGAATGGTGCTATATCAATCAGGTCTATGCCACTATGTGTACCACTATTCATATGGCAAATATGTTTAAATATTGACTGTGTACAAGATACTAGACTAGTAATGTAGATGAATGAAAGATGAATCTGCCATGATTGTACTATCATGAAAGTTATAATTAAGTAAAAGATAAGATCTGTGTCTTAATATATATATATAACAATTTATGAGAAAAGTCCCAAGAAAGGTGCCTAACAGTCACATTTCTGGGTGAAGTAATAAGACTTCCTAGAAAAGGTTATGTATCATCTCTTAAAACTGGGCAGGATTTTAAATTATGAGTGTATGAGGGACACATTCCAGGAAAAGGAACTGTAATAAACAGATAAAAGCAGAAGTATGAAGAGTATCTGCAAGATACTGCAAGTAGTCTATGTCCCAGCCTAAAGAAGAGCTCGAGTCACTTGCACACAGCATGAGGACGAGTGACTTCTTCAGAGATGGAGTGACTCAGTCACAGAAAGTCAAGACCCTATATGAAGAATTTTTTAGTGCATGTATGTGTAGAGTAGAAGACAAACTTGGGTGTTATCCTTAAGAATACAGACCATTTCCTGGCCAGGTGGTGGTGGAGCATGCCTTTAATCCCAGCACTAGGGAGGCAGAGGCAGGTAGATCTCTGTGAGTTCAAGGCCAGCCTGGTCCACAAGAGCCAGTTCCAGGACAGGCTCCAAAGCTACAGAGAAACCTTGTCTTGAAAAAACCAAAACCAACCAACCAAACAAACAAAAACCAAAAACAAAAAAACAAACTACAGTCCATTTCCTTTGAGAGAGAGCCTCTCATTTGCCTGGAGCTCACCACCTATACGAGACTAGATAGCCAGTGAGCTACAGAAGCCTGTCTCTGCCTCCCAGTACAGGACTGTAGGCATGTGCCACCATGTCTGGCATTTTTACATAGGTTCTGGGGATCAAACTGGGTCTTAGTGAGGCAAGCACTTTACCAACTACACTATGTTTTCCAGCCAAGAATTTAATTCTATAAATGAGTAATATGGTTAAGCATCAATAACCCACTAGCCAGAGACTCAGAAGATACAAGATCAGTTTCCTTTTCCACTGTCTCAGAGTTTCTTTTGCCATGGTAAAACACCATGACCAAAGTCAACTTGAGTTGGGGTAGGAGTTCTTTAGTCTATAGGTAACAGTACATCATTGGGTAAGCCAAGACAGGAACTCAAGGTAGGAACCTGGAGGTAGGAACTGAAGCAGAGGTCACGGAGAAATGCTGCTTACTGAGTTGGTCTCATGGACCACCAGCCCAGATATGAGCGATGGGCCCTTTTACATCAATTACTAATTAAGGAAATGCCCCACAACTCATCTATAGACAATCTAGTGTAGGCATTTCTCCATTGGGGTTCTGCCCAGGCAACTCTAACTTATGTCAAGTTTGCAAAAATAGCAACTAGCATATCTATCAAAGGGGCATATTATCTGTCCTAGGATGGTACAGAATTACACCATACTACCAGATAAAGAAACATCCTAATATCACATACCTTCCTAATTTTGCTTTGTTTTTGTTTGCTTGTTGTGTTTTTAAGAGATGTGGGTCTTACTTTGTAGCCCAGGTTGGCCCTGAACTCATGGAATCCCCCATCTCAGCCTCCCAAGTGATGCACTACAGACTTGAGTCACAATACCTAGCAACACACACTCTTCTTGATTGAGTTCATTTAGTTTAGGTCACAAATGCTTACAACCAAACCATAATCAACTGACCTTCTTTGCCTTGTCGGCTGAGCTCAATAACTGATTTGTCCAGGCACAAGTAACGATGAATGTGGGCTGCAGCCTGCTCATAATCTTCATTCCTCAAAGCAGTCTGAACTCCATCCATGCAGAACTTCAGGTCCAAGATGTCATCAGCTCTCTGAATGGCCTGATAGAGGCGGTTCTGCAAAAAGTCTTTGTGGTTAAAGACAATATCCTATTCCTTCAAAGCACTCTTCAGAATGTAGAGAGATTTAGGAGCAGAACCTAGTTATCCATCAGTCCTTTTCAGCTGTAATTGGCAAATTAAAAACACTACCATAACCACTTAACTTATAAAACTGTTATGGGTGATAATCAAGACACTAGCAGATACCATGATTTAATTAAATGTGGTTAGTTCATTTTAGTAAAAGCATGAATGAGAATAATCTATATTTATTTTGCTAACTTTATAACTGAATCAAGATGTATGTAATATCAGAAACATAACATCATTGTGCTGGAATCTAATCTAAGGCTTCAGTGCATGCTTGGTAAATACTCTACCAAGCTGCATCCCCATTCCCTTTATTGACATTACATTACTTGACTTTCCCATGTTAAACCACCTCTGCATTCCTAGGACAAATGCTACTGGTCTTCATATGTCTTTGTATATAATCCTTTTTATATGTTGTTGGATTGCTTTTAGTGCTTATTGAGAATTTTTATTTTTATATGCATAAGAGCTAATGATCTAGAGTTTTCATGTAGTATCTTGTCTGGTTCTGGTATTTCCTACTGCATTTTTACTGGTTGGTTCTTTTCTAGTCTCTAATGTAATTTCTTCCCTCCCTCCTTCCCTTCCCTCCCTTTTGGTATTTGCGAGGGAAGCAAACATCAAAAGTTCAGTGAGATTACCTTGGCCAGGTCAAGCTGACGGACTTTGCTGGACACATTCTCAGCTAGGTTGCAGGTAAAGGTGATCATTCCAGCCAGCTGCTCTGCATCTCCCTCAATCAACTGCAGGTTGGGACTAGAGACAGACATTGTCAGGGCATACTTATCTGCAGAAGCAGAGGGAATGAACAAGGGGGAATAGGTATGTGTGTTTTTTCTCCCCTGGATGGAGACTGTGTCTTTTACTCTCACTTCTTTTCCTTTTCCTATTTCACAATAGTCACTCTCTCTCTCTCTCTCTGTGCGTGTGTGTGTAAGAGAGAGAACGCTCAGAGTGTTATGCTGTGAGAGAGAGAGAGAGAGAGAGAGAGAGAGAGAGAGAGAGACAGAGAGACAGAGAGAGAGAGAGAAAGCAGGCTAGGAAAATGCTCTATCATTGAGCCACGTCCCCAACTCTTTCTTTGTTTGCTTTGATAATGATGTCTAATGTAGGCCTGGATAGCCTTAAATTTATTGAGGCAGGGGTTCAAGCTGGCCTCAAACTGAGATCTTCCTGCTTCAGCTTCCTGAATGCTTAGATTATAGACATATACAACAATGCCCAGCAAATATACAAAATTGATAAAAGCAGTAGTTCTTTTTTGTGGGGTGGGGGGAGCTTCAAGACATGGTTTCTCTGTGTAGCCCTTGCTATCCTGGAACTTGCTCTGTAGACCAGACTGGCCTTGAACTCAGAGATTCCTCTGCCTCTACCTCTTGAGTGCTGAAATTAAAGGCGTGTGTCACCTCCACCCCCACCAGAAGAAAAGCAGTAGTTCTTAAACTAGAATTGCAAAACAGAATCACCTGGGAGAATTATTAAAATACATATTTCTGGACCCCACCAACCACCAAAATAGTCTATAATTCATGGGTTTCAGAATTTTTCTTTTCTTTCTTGTCTTTGAGACAGGGTTTCTCTGTGTAGTCCTGGACTCACTCTGTTGTCCAGGCTGGCATCAAACTCAGAGGTATGCTTGCCTGTCTACCAAGTGCTGAGACTAAAAGCATGTACCACCACCACCTGGCCAAAATTTGCATCTCTATTAAGGTTATATGTTGGTTAATAGTGATTATTTTTGTTTTGCTTTTGGATAGGGTTTTACATAGCCTAGATTAGCCTCTTAGCTCACTGTGTAGCTGACGCTGGCCTTGAACCCCATAACCACTTGCCCCTATCACCTAGGTATTAGAATTTTAAAGTTGTGTAGCACCACGCTTGATTGTAGTTTAAGCCAAAGACCTTTGTTCTTTTCTGGGTCTCATGGTCCATGCTGGCCTTGAACTCCTGATACCTCCAACTCCAAGGGTTGAGTACAGATTTGAGCCATCATGCTGAGTTTCAAGGACTTTTTGATAACTATCAAAGTGTATATCCTTAGGTGCTCACTTTGTGTTATTGCTCCATTCCATTTCAAATGCTTGTCATTTCATAATACAAAAGTTAGGAAAAAGAATCCTCTTTTTCTTTTCTTGAGACAGGAACTCACTCTCTAGCTTAGGCTAGTTTTGAACTTGCAGCAAGCTTTCCACCTTACCCTCCTAAGGGCCTGGACTATTGGCTAAGAAAACTAATTTTATCCAGTGGTTCCCACTTTACAGTACAACTTTTGCTGTGATATATACTTACCCCATTCTGTGGAGAGTGACCATCTTACTTTCAATGGTGTTTTGCTGTTCCAAAAGAGCATCTAGCTCTTTCTCCACCACTTTCTGGAACATAAACAAACACTTTAACTCAGAATGGGTATGAGGAATTTTCTTTTTTTGGGGGGGCGGGGAAGGGGCAGGGTTTCAGGGCAGGGAAGGGGCAGGGGTTCTTTGTGTAGCCCTTGCTATCCTAGAACTTGTTGCATAGACCAGTACAGCTTCAAGTGATCTGCTTGCCTCTGCACCACCATGCCTGGCTAGGAATTTCCTTTTTTAAGTTACTGGGAATTAAATTTATGACCTTGTACATGCCAGGCAAGTGTTCAAATATTAAACTCTATCCCTAGCTCTAGGAAGAAGGAACTTTAAGCACTTTTAGAGTTATCTAACTTCGCTAGGTACAGTGGCACACATCTTTAATGCCAGCACTGGGAGGAAGAGGAACTTGGATCTCTGTGAGTTTGAAGCCAGCCTTGTGTATATATCAAGTTCCCAGATAGTCAGTACTACATAGAGAAACCCTGTCTCAAAACAAACAAAATTATGTAACTCAACCTAGCTAAAAAGTGAATCCCATTTCAGAAATTTTTCCTCCCACTACAGTCCCTTTGGGACATCCACGCTGCTTTGGTTTGTTGTGGCAGACTAATAAATCATTGCCTATGAAATCTTTCTCATATTTCTTTTGATAGAGAGTCTCATGCAATTCAGAGTGGTCTCTCACCTATTCTGAAACACAGAATGGATGACCTTGAACTTTTGCCTTTTCCTTCCCAAGTGCTAGCATTATAGGTGTATGCACAGCACACATTTCAAGTATACCTGATTCCATCCAGCAGATGAATAACACAATGGGAACAAGCAGATGTTTACTCAGTACTATTTGTAGAGTGTGCCACACAAGTAGTCTCGGAAGTTTAGTGGCTAATCTGGATGTGTGGTGATGTAACCTTTCAGCCCAGCACTCAGAAGACAAGCTGGAGTTAAGGCCAGTTTTAGCTACGTAGTCAGTTTGAGGCCTATATGAGCTACATGAGACCCTATCTCAAAATCAAAACAAGGCCTGGAGAGATGACTCTGGCCATCAAGTCTGATGACTGGAGTTTGATCCTCAGGATCCACATGGTAAAAGGAGACACCAATTCTGAAAATTGTCTTCTGACTTCTACACTGGTGCTATGACACACTTCCTTCCCCCAACACACAAATGTTAAAAAGAAACAGAATAAGATGTAGTGGCTAAACAAAAGCAATTTCCAAAGAGTTAGAAAAAAGAAAAAAGTTCACTGGGAAAAACAGCTACCAAACTTTCAGATCAGCGTTTATATCTGATTAGCAAGGACTCCAACCACACTGGAAAATGAACTGCCAGCACCAGGTTGCCACGGAAGAAGCTGGTATACACAGAGGATAACAACAAGCTATCAATTGAAAGGCAATCAGAATTCTGTCCACACCTATACATCAAAGGGACAAGAGGTGAAATGACTTGTCTGTGGCTAGACAGCTGTGCCTCGTCTTAGCCTTTAACATCCCAACTCTTAGCGGAGAGATTTCAACCCTCCTAGAGGGTTGTGAGCTTGCCTACAATTCCAGCAGCGTGACAGGATGCCACAGGAAGGTGGCAAATCTGAAGACAGTCTGGGCAAAGACGAGGCCTTCTCAAAATAAGAGAATGTCCAATCTCCTACAAAGTTTGGCATTTAACTGGAAGGCTGAAATCACACAATCATTCTCTACAAAATAGTCTTAAAACTTCTAGTTAATTTGCAGTGACTTCTCCCTTACATGAGTCGAGAAGAAACTTTCATTTCTTGTCACTTCCCAGGCCAAAGCGATTCTTAGTTTGAAAAGCAAATAAATAATGTATGTAGGCATAAATAAATAGCACACGCCACTTCCAGCGTTACTCGTCAGGGAAATCAATACCGGGGCAGACCAAGAAAAAAGACAGTCCAAGAAAACAGGCCAAATAAGCTTGAGAGACTAGAATTGACAGGTGTCCCCAAATGCCCAACTACACTAAAGCGTCTTGGGTAGGTGTTAGCTTCCCCTGGTAAAGAGAATGACGCCTCCGACGTCCTGTGCCGCTGGATTCCTCCAGAAAAAAAAAGGAGGATCAGCTCCCCACCTCCTCGCCGCAGAGTCGTTCGTACACAGCTTCCAGCTCCTGCAGCTCTGTCAGAGAGCGAATGAGCTCGGTGGAGATTTCGGAGCAGCGGCCTCCTCCCACCCCCTCCGGTGGTGGAGGTGCTGACAACCTCTGAGGGGATTCTAAATCCGACATCTTGGTTCCTGTTAGGCGCTTCCTGGATCGCGAGGTCCCCTCTGCGTTGGCGCGGCGACCTTTGGGCTGTCCACAGAAATGCCTGATCAACGAATTTGAAGTCTAGTTTTAAAATTAATTTTTTTATTCTACAGCAAATTTACTGTAATATGTAATATTTAAATAACTTAAAAGACCGAAGACCCTCGATGAAAATCTTCTTAAAATTACGCACATTTATCAGGCGGAGGCTGGATACCTTTTCCCGTCGCGCGCCACCCGAAGGCCCGTCTTGAGGGCTAATGGCGGACGCCGGCGCGTTAGCCCTCGCTGTGGTTTAGGCCTTGAAGGACTTCAACATCCATCGGATACTGACGCCATCCTTCTTTCAGCAGGCTAGAAAAGCGGCCTGGCAACTTCTCTGTCGCAGAAGAAGCGGGAAGCGTCACGCGAGAGAGCTGCGAGGCGCTCTGGCGGGCGTCGCAGAGGCCGTTTTAAGCCAGAGAGATTCGGTAGGCTTGAGGTTAGGAAAACGCTTGCGGTGCGCAAATGGCTTCCTGGGCTCTTCCCCCGCTTCTGGGCGCAGAGTGGGAACGAGTTCTTCAGAACACGGCTCGCAAGTCTGACGTGGCAGCCTCGTCTTCTTTCCAGCCCGCGGGGAGGTTGAGGCAGTATTCTCGGGGGATGGGAGGCCCGAGCTGGGATAGTGAGACCCCGGAGGGAGTCGGCTCCTAACGCGAAGGTCTAAGAACTCAGCTTGCTCAAAAGCTGTAAACAACAGAAACAGTCTTTGGATCCGAGAATTTGGCTTGAACTTTGTTTTGTCTTCTGAACCTGTTTTTTTTTTCCTTCTTAAAAAAGAAAAAAAATAAAGGTCAATAGTGTCTGCCCTAGGTTGGGGGAGGGCCGGGGAAGGGAAGCTTTCCAAGTGTTGGCGGTTAAAGTCTCCCTCTGGAGTACTCATGTGATATTCCTCCAGGGTGTACCCTTCCCTATGGTAGGAAACCCATTTGGTTTAGTTGTTCATTGAGTGAATAGGCGTTTATTTTAATCGCCCATCTGAAGTGTAACCACAAGGCCAGGGGTTTCCTTCCCATCGCCACGGACACAAAATTCTCAAATATAGAGCCTTAGGAGATGCAAGTGAAGACTAGACCAAGACGCCAGTTTTTATCTGTAAAGCAAATGTCCAAAGTCTTAACATCACTTTGGCTGCTTATGGTGCCACTGAAAGTCAGTTTGGAAGTACCAAAATTTAACAATTTGAAATTTTAAATCCCGCTATCTGCCAGTTCCACTTTTGGGAAAAAAATCTTAGAGGTATACTCATTAATCTGTATGTGTAGTATTAGCAGTTTGGCTAATTGAATTATAATGTAAGCATTGAATATAGTATTTGTAGCAAATAAAAGACCCTTTATTGGTGACTCAATAATTCATAGAGAACTTGCAGCATAGTGAGTATATCTAGTACCCAACCTTTGGTTGTTAAATAGAGGGCATAAAATGGCACAAATGTGTGTACTTGAATTTTTCTACACATATATAAGCATATGGGAAGATAAGGTTGGAAAGATTTATTTCTACACATATATAAGCATATGGGAAGATAAGGTTGGAAAGATTTATTCCCAAAAAGAATTGGATCATTGGGAAATGGATCTGAAGTTTTTACTGGGCATTTGAGTTTTGAATGATTTGGACTACAGTTAACCTTAAGTTTTCATTTGTCTGACAAAAAGATACAGGCATGTCACATTAATTGAACAAGTTCTAGTTCCTGGCACTTCACTTTCTGTATGTTGGGCAATGAATATAATTTTTGAGCTTTAGTTTCCTTGACCATAGTTTGTTTTTGTTGTTTTGTTTTTGTATTAGCTTAGGCTGGCCACTGAATTTGTAGTAATTCTTCTGACTCCCCAGGGATTATAGAAGAGAGCCATGATGTCTGGATTTTTATTTATTCCTCAAACTGTTGCTGGGTGTATATTTGCACACCTTTAATTTCGGTACCTGGAGGAGGGGAGGCAGGAGAATTTCTCAGTTCCAGAACAACATAATGATGAGTCCTTGTCTCAGGAAAAAAGAAAAACCTAAGACAGGGTATTGTATTGTAATATTGTCCATTCTGGCATTTTCTGTGTAGCTCGTAACTCAGATTGGTTTTAAACTTGCAGATATCCTCCTGCTTCAGTCTCTCGGCACTCAGAATGCAGGGTCATGCCAATGTGTAGGCTTCGTAGGACTCTGAGATGAAAAGTAAAGGTGTAGTGTACTAGAATGGTGCCTGGCATAGAAATGATGCTGTCTTTCCTTTCCCTTGAGAATGCACCCCAGGGTCTCATGCGTGCTAAGCAAAGATTTCTAACAATGAGCTCCATCCCAGCCTGAAAAGGCACTCTCAGTGATGAATGTTGTGCTCTGCTTGAGTCCGTCTTCATCCAGACATCCCTATGCAGAAGTTCTTTTAAAAACAGTAATGTTTCTGGGTTTTTTTTTTCTTAGTCTGTAGCCTACTTTGACTTGATACTGTTGGTATAGCCAAGACTCGAAGGATTGAGTGTCTCAGTTTTGCTTGTCACCGTCACCATGTTTCTGTACAACCTGACCTTACAGCGGGCCACTGGCATCAGTTTTGCCATCCATGGCAACTTCTCTGGTAAGTTCTCTAGGTATTAACTTCGTGAACTGAAGTAAATTTATAGATATAGTACTTTTGTTGAGGAAATGTTTTCCATTTATAAAAAACATTTGTGGAGTTTGTTAAATTATGGTATATTATCTGTCACCTAATTTCAGGTGCATTTCTTTCCAGTTAATTATTCTAAGTATAGGTGCATATCTCTTCCCAAGTTGTGTATTGTTGTAAGGCATAAGCTGTACAAATCATAAAGTCATGGTCCCCCCACCCCCCAGACAGTCTCACTGTAGTCCTAGATGGCCTCCTGCCTTAGCCTCCCAGAGCTGGGATTACAGTTCTTAATCTGGAGTTTGATATGAGTTTTCAAAAGAACATTTTAACTGGGTGTGATAGTTGATGCCTGTAGCCCTAGCACTCAGGAGACTGACCTACTATGAACATGAGTTTGAGACTAGCCTAAGTTAAGATATATAGTGTCTGTCTTTCTCCACCCCCCCCATTTTTTTTTCTTTTTTGCTTGCTTTTTGTTTTTCAGAACAGGGTTTCTCTGTGTCTTTGATTGTTCCAGAACTAGCTCTGTAGACCATGCTGACCTTGAATTCACAGAGATCTGCCTGCCTCTGCTTCTGTTGAGGTTAAAGACGTGTGTTGCCACCACCACCGGGCTAAGATACATAGTCTTAAGAAAAAAATAGGACTGGCGAGATAGTTTATCCAGTGAAAGTACTTGTTGCTCAAACCTGACAACTAAGAGTTATGGGTAAGGTACTTGCCATACGAACATAAGGATCTGAGTCCATGTAGGACCATGATTATTGGTATCAGGTACTTCCCAGTTGTGTATATTGGTGACCAATTTTAGGAAAATAAGGTTGTTTTGTTTTTTACTTATGTAACCCTTTATAAAAGTTTTTTTGATAATTACTTTGGTTAGGTCAATTTTGGGAAACTACCTTTTATTGTTTTTTTTGAGACAGGGTTTCTCTGTCTCAAAAGCTTTTGTTTGGAGCTTGCCCTGTAGACCAGGTTGGCCTCCAACTCGGATTAAAGGCGTGTAACACCACTGCCCAGCGGAAAGTACCTTTTCAAGTATAATAAATTAGTTCAAAATATAGATTCTGTCAACTAATTTAATTCCATTTGCCCTTTCTGTCCATCCTGCTTATTTTGGGGGCTTATTCTGGGTGTTTATGATCTTTATCTTTTGGTGATTTAGGAACCAAGCAACAGGAAATTGTTGTATCTCGTGGGAAGATCTTGGAGTTACTTCGCCCAGACCCTAATACCGGCAAAGTACATACTCTCCTCACTGTGGAAGTATTTGGTGTTATTCGGTCACTTATGGCCTTTAGGCTGACAGGTGGCACTAAAGACTACATTGTAGTTGGTAGTGACTCAGGCCGAATTGTTATCTTGGAATACCAGCCATCTAAGAATATGTTTGAGAAAATTCACCAAGAAACTTTTGGCAAAAGTGGATGTCGCCGTATTGTTCCTGGCCAGTTCTTAGCTGTGGATCCCAAAGGGAGAGCTGTTATGATTAGTGAGTGACTTACTTTATTTACTCTTGAGTGCTTCTCTGATTTTTTTTTTGATGTGCTCAGTGTACTGTATAATATGCTACAATCTTCGCAGTGTTTAGTCTATCACTTAATATGCTAACATTTGGCATTACATTTGTAGTCTGTTTAATTTTCTTAAAGGTTTCCTTTTAAAATAGTAGGAAAGTCATAAAGTAATTTTTATCTAGTTGGAAAAAAATAATTCTTCTACAGCAAAGGCTGGGGGGAAAGGATCTTAGTTGTGTCGTCAATGTGGTTGCTTTCTTCAGCCTGAAGTGATGATTCACATTCATGTCTCTTCTCTGATGAGTTATTGAAGGAAACTCTGTATCTGATCAGGCCTCTGGAGCGCAACCCTTTGAACCCCTAGGCCTAGTTCAAAGAATAGCTAACAAAAATATTACTTAGTATTGTATTTCTCACTGTTCTTAAGTCCAAGGAACCTTAAAACTTTTTGAAGAATTAGAGGGATATTAAGATTTGTTTTTCTTAGAAGGGGTTATGATGTTTTTTTTTGTCTGCTAACAATAGAGAGCTGTACGCTACTTGTACAGTTAGTGATAACTGTTAATCTTATTTTAAAAGAATAGCATTGTGTATATCTAAGGTTCTTTATTCATCAAGTGGAAATCTGGTGTGTTTCATCTCCTTCAACTATAGGTGCAATTGAGAAACAAAAATTGGTATATATCTTGAACAGAGATGCTGCAGCTCGACTTACCATTTCATCTCCCCTGGAGGCCCACAAAGCGAACACTCTAGTATATCATGTGGTTGGAGTAGATGTGGGTTTTGAAAATCCTATGTTTGCTTGTTTGGAAATGGATTATGAGGTACTGAAGTCTCTCTCTCTTTCTCTCTCTCTCTATTCATCTCAATTTTTTTTCCATAAAATAATTACCTTCATTGTGTGGACGTAGGTCTTAAAGCCTTTATTATTATTTAATTTTTTTTCTCAAATCATTCCGGGACCCTGAGGGGGGGGGCGTTTTGATGTAGGATTCTCTCTGTAGCTTTGGAACCTGTTCTGAAACTTGCTCTGTAGACCAGGCTGGCCTCAAACTGAAAGCAGTCTGCCTGCCTCTACCTCCTGAGTGCTGGGATTAAAGGTGTGCACCACCATCACCCGCACAGCTCTTAAATTATTTTTTTCTGGCAGGTCTTTTTCACATTAAAATGCTTTACTGAAAACCTTCAAAATGTTTGCACTTGACTATGTCACATCCTTTGCTGTGATTGTGACCGGACTGTGGACTGAGATATTTATTGGGAGGAGCTGCATGAGAAATACAGAGTTCTATTTGATGTATTTTTAAGAAGGGGAATAGTGAAAGGCAAAGCATACTACCCTTTGCTCTGGACAGAAAGCAGCATCCTCTAGTAGTGGCATCCCTGGATACAGAATAGAGATTGGTGTCCTTGTAGCTGTAGCATGAACTTTGTCAAACTGTTTGGAATCTGTGAACCTTTTACTTCATTGTGTAAATATAAGGTCCTGTTATCCTTTCTAAGTCTAAAATTTCCTGATTAGTCTTTGTGGCACTGTCCTACAGGAAGCAGACAATGATCCAACAGGGGAAGCAGCAGCTAACACCCAGCAGACGCTCACTTTTTATGAATTAGACCTTGGTTTAAATCATGTGGTTAGAAAATACAGTGAACCCTTGGAGGAACACGGCAACTTCCTTATTACAGGTACTTTTCTCCAGTGCTGCTTTGTGCTTAAAAGAAAAAGTTACTTTATATGGGTGTTTTGCTTTTTTGTATGTCTCTGGAGGCCTGAAAAAGATATTGGATCCCTATGAATTAGAGTTACAGACTGTTGTGAGTTGCCATGTGAGTGTTGGGAATTGAATCCTAGTCTCTGGAAGAGAACCAGTGCTCTTAATTAACTGCTAAGCCATCTCTAGCCTGTTTTGTATCTTTTATTTGCTTCATTTTATGCCCAAACTCAGTAAGTTTGACATCTTGGTTAGATCGTCCAAACTCACCGGGAACTCATGGAACTGCCTTAGTTTCTAGTGTTGGAATTAGAGATGTTAGCTACCATACCAAGTTTTATTTTATTTTTTTTTTTTTGAGGCTAAATATTTTAAAGTGATTTAAAAAAAAAAGAGGGAGGGAGAGAGACTGGGCGCCACATGTCTTTAATCCCAGCAGGGGATCTCTGAGTTGGAGAATGAGTCGGCAGAATGAGTTCCAGGACAGCCAGGACTACACAGAGAAACCTTGTCTGTAAAAACAAGCAAAAGGTGCTGTGCCAAGTATTTGAAGTATCTAACTCTTTAATAACTCTTACCCTCTGAAGTCAGTTTATGAATTTGAAGGTTTAGATGAAATACTGTGAAAAGCGTTACTAATATAAATCTAAAGAGAAATTGGTGGTCCCCAAAGTAGCTTAACAAGGTGCTTGCCACCAAATCTGAAGATTTGGGTTTGATTCTTGGAACTACAGCCTCTTTGGTAGGAGAGAACCTACTCCTGTGGTTGGCCACTGACCTTCACATGAACACCTTTGTTCATGTCCATCTTCATGCTCAAACATAACAGTTTGTTTTCGGGTATTTATTTTTGTGTGAATATGTCTGTGTAAGTTATTGCTACTTATATGTGGTGTCCAAGGACCTAAGAGGATGTCAGATCTGGAGCTGCAGTCATGGGCAGTTAATGAGCCACCTGACCTGAGTATTAGGAACTGAACTTGGGTCCTCTGTTTGTTTTTAGAGATAAGGTTTCTCTGTGTAACTTGAGCCTGTCCTGGAACTCACTCTGTAGACCTGGCTGGCCTTGAACTCACAGAGATCCCCTTGTCTCTGCCCCCTGGAGTTCTGGGATTAAAGGTGCCACCACCCGGCGTACTTAGGTCCTCAGAAGAGCAACATGCTCTTAACTGCAGAGCCAACCCTCAATTACCACCATTTATTTTTTACTGTTTTAAGAAAAAAAATTAGCCGTTGGTGGTGACACACACCTTTAATCTCAACACTTGGGAGACAGAGACAGGCAGGCAGATCTCTGTGAGTTCAAGGCTAGCCTGGTCTACAGAGTGAGTTCCAGGACAGACTCCAAAGCTCCAGAGAAAACCTGTCTCAAAAAACCATAAAGAAAGAATTTCACCGGATATGGTGACATGCCTTTAGTCCAAGCACTTGAGAGATATAGGCAGTTGGATCTTACTGTATCTGAGGCCAGTCCTGGGCATGTATAATGAATGAGATGCCTGTCTCAAAAAGGAAAAGAACACAAAATATATTTGCTCAGAGAGGTAGTAAAATAATAAAAGCTATTTATTTAAAAAACTGTAGGAGACTATATGGCTTTATGTGAGTATCAGAACCGAAGAAGGGGCCTGGAGATGTGACTGACTCAGCAGCTAAGATCATTGACAGCAACAGCACCCCCCACCCCCGGGATATGAGATTACAGGGTGTGCTTTCGCTTACAGCTTTTAAGTGGTCCTCTTGTTTGTTTGGAAAGCACTTTGCCAACTGGTCCCCAATTTTTTATTTATTTTGTTTTTTGGAACTGTTTTATAACTCAGACTGGCTTTGAATCTTTCAGTGTAGATAAATCTTGAATCCTTTATTCACCATTCTCCTAGGTGCTAGGATTACAGATAGAAGCTACATTTCTGGCTTTGTTTTAATACAGGTCAGACTAGCCCCAAACTCACTGTAACTGAAGGTTACTTGACTTTTGATCCTCTTGCCTCCTCCACCTCTCAAGTTCTTGAACTAACAGTGAACATTGGGGGAAGAAATATTTGGTTTGCTTGTCTTTTAGCTTCTGGCACTCAACCTCATCAAGTGGGAAAAAGAACAGTTAAATAAAAGCAGGTCAGAGTAGTTCAAGTCACTGTTAAGTTGTTTTTTTTTTTCCTCTCACAGTTCCTGGAGGGTCAGATGGTCCAAGTGGAGTGCTGATCTGTTCTGAAAATTATATCACCTATAAGAACTTTGGTGACCAACCAGATATCCGATGTCCAATTCCCAGGAGACGGGTAAGATCTTTGTCATAGAGGAAAGATTGTTGTTAGGAAGTGAATTACATTTTTATGATTACAGCATAGTTGCTTTCTCTCTCTCTTTTTCCCTAGACAGAGTTTCTCTGTGTAGACCAGACTGGCCTCAAACTTACAGAGATCTACCTGCCTCTGCCCCTGAGTGCTGGGATTAAAGATGTGTCCTACCACCACGTGTCCTGACTCTCTTTTTTAATATTTTATGTGCATGTATGCCAAGGAGGTTGCAGGACAAACTGGAGGAATCAGTTTTGGTCTTCCATCATGCGGGCCTCAAAATTGACCTCGTGCTGTTAGGCTTAGCAAGCTTAGCAGACAGCTTGCTAAGCCTAGTATATCTCACTGGCCCTTAGTATATCATAAATTTATCTGTTGTCAAGTTTTAGTTATTCGAAGAAATAAATGCTATTTTTCTAAAGCAGGTATTTTTAAAAGGTGAAATTACTATTTTGTTTATTATTATCTAACCCAGAATAGGATCAAAACTTTCAGTCTTTCTGTAATCCTTGTGCCCTTCCAAGTGGCAGGATTATGGGCACGTCCTGCATGTGCCTCATATATTCAGTTCTTGGACACAAGGCTTTGTGTGTGCTAGGTGAGCACTCTGCCTATTGAGCAAACTATCACTTTACTAAGGTGGTGCCTGCCTGTTCACTTTATTGTGAGCTCACAGACTATGATGGTGGTCTTTGAGTTTTGTAATTATACTTTGCTTTGCAGTCTATTCATCCTGTGAATACGTTATCGATCTTATTCCTGCATCAGGTCTGACATTGTTTCCCCCTAAACTTTATTTTTATTTTTTAATTAATATTTTTATGGTTTATTTAACTTCATTTTATATGCATTGGTGTGAAGGTGTCAGATCCCCTGCAACTGGATCTTCAGACAGTTGTGAGCTGCCTTGTGGGTGGTGGGAATTGAACCTGGGTCCTCTGGAAGAGCAGTCAGTGTTCTTAACCACCAAGCCATCTCTCCAGCCTTCCCCCTCAACTTTAAATAATCTATTTTTAATGTTGGCTCTAGGTTTAACCTAATAGGGTTTAGTTAGTTGATCTGTGTGGAAATCCATTAATTTCCTAAAAACCTAAGCGGAAACTTAACCTTGACTAAAAACAGTGAAATCACCCTGTTGATCAGACATTTCCTGAGTATCTAATGGACAGGACTTTGCTATAAAATTTCATAGTTTGCTAGCAGAAATATTTTATGAGATGTTAACATTAAAAACTCAGAGCAACAGAATTTGGTACTACACTGACTGGTTGGTGATGGATGGTCCCCATGGCAGTGTGAATGAATGTAGTTTTTGGGTTTTAAATTTTTGCTCACAGGCTGAAATGACTTTTAATTTCATATCTCTTCTGACATTTTTCTCTGGAGATGATTTTTGCCTTACTGATCTGATCAGGCTGCAGAATGGAATATTAGCTGTTTTTTGGTTACTGGGCATTTAGTATATGTTTCTAACAGACAAGTTGATTTGTTCAGTTGGCAGCTACTGTGCTTAATATTTGTATGTTAGTACACATACAATTATGTGTACTTGAGTGTTAAAGTTCTGAATTCTAAAGTAAGGAGTACCTATTTCTAAGATGTTGGTTATATATTTGGCCTTGCTAGAATGACCTGGATGACCCTGAAAGAGGAATGATTTTTGTGTGCTCTGCAACCCATAAGACCAAGTCCATGTTCTTCTTTTTGGCCCAAACGGAGCAGGGAGATATCTTTAAGATCACTTTGGAGACAGATGAAGATATGGTAAGTAGACCATGGGTGGAGTGGGGAAATATGCATTTGTTGTAGTCTATTTTGATTTTTTATTTGAATATAATTTAAGACCCTTGTCTAAAGTACTTGCTATATATACATGTAAGATTTACAAAGCTGCTTTGCACCTGAGTGAAGATAGGGAGAAATTTGATACTCGATAAGTCAGAAAGAGGGCTTTTGCCTTGTCTTGTTGGTCTTATTGCATCTTGTTTTGTCCCTTTTTGGAGGCCTGCTCTTTTTTGAAGAGGAAAAATGGAGGGGGAGTGAATATGGGAGAGGGGAGGTGTTGGGGGCCTGGGAGAAGTGGAGGGAGAGGAAACTGGCTAGGATGTATTGTATGAGACAATCTATTTTTAATAGAAAGGAAGGAAAAGAAATTTAGATAACTTAAAAAGTGGTTATTTTGGGGTTTGAATGTAAAATAGGTTTTCTCATTCTGGCTAACAAGTATCTGGTCTTGTAAAGCCATAACAATAATTTATATGAATAAGATAACTCATGTCTTCAGAGTTGATAATATGTATGGTCTTTTTTTGACTTGGTCCTTAACAGTGGGCAATTTTAGTTATCTAGATAGCCGTTTAGTGGGAAATTGGTATGATTCGTAAAGGTTAGGTACTCATTTTCAATTTTTCTATACCTTATAGGGTCAGTCTAAATTAACTTTGGCATTGAAACAGAACAGTAGACCATGTATAAGCAAATCAGCCTTGCAAGTCTGAGTTGTCATTTGTTCGCTTATGGTTTAGATACTGAGCATAGTGTTTTACTTAGTTCTGCTTGTGATGTATAATAGCGGGCTACTGTGGCCAAGCTGCACTTACCTTTACACTAGTCTTTTTGCTCCAGGTAACTGAGATCCGCCTGAAGTATTTTGATACTGTGCCTGTTGCTGCTGCTATGTGTGTGCTTAAAACAGGCTTTCTTTTTGTGGCATCAGAATTTGGAAATCAGTAAGTAATGCTTTTATTGTCCCAGTTTACTTTGGTTACCACAAATAGTAAAAGGGCAGTGTGGTTTCAGGACTAGGGAGCTTTTCACAGAATAGTTAAGGTTTTTCTAGAGAAGTATTGCTCTAATTTTCTATATGTACTATGTACATATAGAAAGCCCAAAGAGGGCATCTGGAACTTGAGTTCATATGATTGTGAGCCATCAAATGTGGACACTGGGGACCAAACTTAGGTCCTCTCCAGGACCAGAAAAGGCTCTTAAACCAGCTCTACCGCCACCACCGAAGCATTCCCTCCAGTCCCATTTTTGTGTTCGTTTTCTTGTTAGCTTCCTTTACTTCAGTGGCTTCAGTCACTACCTCTGAATGTCTGTAGGAATATCTTTAGCTGAGTGTATGGTGGTACATACCTAGATCCCAGCCCTTGCAAGGCTAAAGCAAAAGAGTATCAAGTTCGAGGCCAGCTTGGGCTACATCGTGAGATGATTGTCTCCAGAAAACTAAAAACCAGAGAGGTTTCCACAAATACTTCTTGTGCAGACCTAAACTTGAAGTTCACTAGTACTTACACTTTCTGCCCACATCACCAATGTGCCATTGTCAGGATTTTTTGCTAATGATTAAAGGGCCATTTCTAGTAACTCGTGAGTTCTTAATTTATTTTTCTTCTACTATTTTTTTGTGGTTACAGTCTAAATTCTTTTGGGTTTCCTGCGAAAACCCAGTTTATAGACTTGTCTCCACACCTCAACAAGATAGGACAATCCTTAGTGATGTTTTTTCCTAGGTCTTTGTAATAACATTCTTTGATGGATCTTCATTGCCAAATGGAAGAAATCTGAACTCTATAGTTTCCAATTTAAAACCAGTATCTACAACTTAAATTACTTATATAAATGACATGGTCTTGCCAGTATCTCTTGTCATGTATACAAATACTTTACTAATTTAAGCTCAGTTTTCTCATAATTAAAATGTAGATACTTTCTAGGAGTTTGTGCTATTTCTGACTTGTTTCCAGTGGTAGTGTGTATGATTATATAGGCCAGGGGTCAATATCAGGTTTCTTCCTCAAGGCTCTTTACCTTATTTTCTGAAACAAGGTCTTGCACTGAGCCTGAAGTGTGCTGATTTTGCATAGACTGGCTGGACGAAAGCTCCAGGGATCCATGCCTGTGTCCTCAGCTCTGGGATTATAGATGGGTACTGCTGCATCCTGATTTTTACATGGGTGTTGGTTGCAAATGAAGTTTTTCAGCTAAATTTGTTAATCACATCCAAGTATACTGAAACCTAACTATGCCCAATCATTTGCACATAGCCTATGACAAAGTCTATTTGCTTTTCCCCAGTTATTTATATCAGATTGCCCATCTTGGAGATGATGATGAAGAACCTGAATTTTCATCTGCCATGCCACTAGAAGAAGGAGACACATTCTTCTTTCAGCCAAGACCACTCAAAAACCTTGTGCTGGTTGATGAACTGGACAGCCTCTCTCCCATTCTGTTTTGCCAGGTGCGGCCTTATTCAGTTACCTCTACATTGTGTCAGCCCATTATTAAAATGAAATGTGATCATTTAAAGTTTTCCTCATATTGAATTGTGGTCTTAAGAACAACTTTTCTATTGAATCACTGCTGTGGAAAACTCGTAGTTAAAGAAGTTCAGGGTCTAAAACCTACCAGTCTGTGAGGGGTGTTTTGAGACAAGTCTTATTCTGTGTGAACTATTCTTAACTCAAGTCTAGTTGTGAACTCGCTGTCCTCCTGCCTTAGCTCCTGAGGACTGAGATTAGAGGTTTAAGCCTGCCTAATTGTGTAAGATTTGAGTTCTTAAGACTGTCCTTGGTGCAGTTATGTAGGAGTTAGCCAGATCATAAGCACATATATATATGTAACTGATAATGTGTCTAATAAATTTTTGAAGTCATGGTTAGGGTAACTGGAACATCTGAAAACGTAGGTTAAAATTGTTTTCATGAGTGACAGTTATAATTATTCAGTGTAATTTGACAATTGAAGGAAACACTAATTTCAGGTATAGGTTATATAACAATACTTCATTTCACTCAGTGTCAAAGTTCCTTTCTGACTTCTGAACAAATTGCATGTGTTTTGTTTCTTTTTTTTTTATCTGTCTGCTTTATCGTTTTGTTTTGTTTTCAAGTCAGGGTTTCTCTGTGCATTCCTTGCTGTCTTGGAACTCACTCTGTAGACCAGGCTGGCACTGTTACCTCCGAGGTCTGCCTGCTTCTTCCTGCCTCTGCCTCCAGAGTGCTGGTATTAAGTGAACTGCTACCACTTAATTTTTTTGTGGGATTTGTTTTCTTTCTTGTTCCTGTAGGTTGGTTGTTTGTAGAACATGGGGAGCCGTTTCTTTTTCCAGTCATTAGCCCTTAATATAACTTTAAACCAGAGATTAGTTTGTCCTCTCAGAGTCATGTTTGAAAACTTAGTTTAATAGACATTTTCCCCTTGTGCAGATAGCTGATCTGGCCAATGAAGACACTCCACAGCTGTATGTAGCCTGTGGTAGGGGACCCCGGTCATCTCTGAGAGTCTTAAGGCATGGACTTGAGGTAAGATGGGAATTTCTTGGTTCTCTTGATGGTGTAAAAGGAAGGCCAGCACAAAACATTATATAGACTTCAGTGAGGTCAAAGATGAACTACTGTTTCTGTGAACAAATATGTATGTTTTCTTGTCCCTGAAGTTCATGGAGTTTAGATTACCTTTTCCTTAATAGAATGGCAGCTCCAGGTTCACTACCTATGACATCTTGGTGGAAGAAAATAATATTTTCTGTAATCATTTGAAGTTAGAGTTTGTGGTTGGCAAGCTAGGTCTTAAGAGGACTCTTTTGTCTATTTTTCATCAATATTTGTTAAAGTATGTACATATAGAAAGGTGACCTTGGTTTTAAATCTGGCTTTACTAAATAGCAACTTTAAACTTTTGTTCTATAAAATTTACGGCATTTGCTTAGTGGATTGTTTGGTTGAGACAGCTTAAGATTTGGCCTGCTGTAGCTGTAAAAGTGGAGATGTGTGTCATAGTAGGCAGAACTAGGAAAATTATTTGAGTTCAAGGCTAGTTTGTTCAATGTTGTTGTCTTTGATATCTGAAAATATTTTCACTGCCAAAATACTTCACCAAATCTTTAGTGGCCTTGATCAAATTTAGAAACAATGTGTGTGCTTGCTTGACTTTCCTTTTTCTTCTCTTCCTGGCCTGCATTCCCCCCCCCC
>LOEQ01007525.1:38997-61455 GCA_001685075.1 Bramus lutescens | reverse complement strand
CCTGTGTTCTCCAGAGGTTGTCTGCTGCATTGAGTCAGCTCTTCTGGCCCTGGAATGTCTCACAGGTGATATTCTGATGGGGGGGGGAATCCCTTATAAATATATAATGCAAATAAATAAAATGTAAAACAGCTGTTAGCTTTATAAAGGAGTGTATTGCCTCAGTAGGTGCACCTTTCAGAAGGCAGTATCTGGGATATGTTTTTAGAAAGTAGATTAAAAGTAAGATATTTAGCCCTCTGATTTGTGGTGCGAGGAGTTGGGTTGCTTATAAATCTACCTGTTGCTCTGTCCTTGGCTTCCTTGCCTCCTCCAAAGTCTGAAAGCAGAAACCGGTCCTCTTTTGTGGGAATACTTTCTCAGTTCAGAGTTCAGCTCTGTGTGTAACTTCAAAACCGTCAGTGACCTGCCATTCCCTTCCAGATGAAGCAAAGCCTCCTTTGCAGCAATCCCAGTAACATCACACAATGAAGCAAATGCGATAGTCATTGCTGATCATGCAGAGCCTGTGGTGGCTCCCCTCCTGCCTGAACCCAAAGCCCCACCTCAACCCTACAGTCCCTGGACTCTGGCAGCTTTTGCAGACATTTTGAGAATGTGTGTTTGGAACCTCTTCTATTGTCCCTGTGCCTCAGTAATCAACTGAGGTGTCGTGTTCCATAGTAGCACTTTGAATTCTTACCTCCATAGAGACTTCTAGAACTCTGCATACATTTTACCTGCAGGACTTAGGACTGTATATTGGTTAATCTTTGTCACTTGATTTGCTTCTTGAATTTGGAAAGCTTTCTAGGATTTCATTTACTTCCATTTTTCTGGTTCACGTTGAGTACCCTATGCATCATTGCCTTAACTGAACGTAAGTAAACGAGTCACGCAGAACCACTGAGTTAGTAAAGCTCATGTTTACTGCTGCGTTAAATAAATAAATGTCAACAATTTCTTTCTATTCCTTCAGGCTCCTTCCATTCTGTAGCTTTGCCAGCCTTCTGTATGTAGCATAAGGATTCTAAGACTGGTACAGCACATGTAGAAATGTGGAAGACTATTTCCTTGGGAGTCGTGGGCCTTATGGGAAGCATGTCCACTTGCACATGTGTCGCCCTAGCTGTATGTTCAACTCTAACTGTAGATGAGGCTCAGAAATCTCTAGTCCAGCTATGCGTCTGTGAGGACGATACATTAGTTTATGCATCATCTATTAAGTTTTCTGCCGTTGCCTTTCTGTGGTGCTAATTTATATTCAGACTTGAGTTTGCATTGCTTTCCCTTGGGATATCAAACTGCTTTCATGCAGAGGATGCTGTGGGAAGCAGGGATTGAAAGGGTAAATCCCTGGTCGAAAGTGGGTTGTTTCGAATCTATATTACTGGCACTTACATATGATTCTATCTTTTGGCATGTTAATCTATCTGTACTTTATCATTTTACAACGGCAGATTTTGCAGAAGGCTACCCCCCCCATGCTAGGCCTGATGGTAACCCATCCTTGTAATGCAATGTGAGAGAAACATGCCCTCACCTCATGCAATTACATGATGTGTACATTGCATGCCTTCTTAGAGAGTTAAGGCATCCATACATGTGTAGCATGTGTCTCAGTGTTGCTAATGTTTAAAGGGAATGGATTTGTGGAATTTCACATAGTAAGAGAGTTAGAATTCAAGTCAGTGTAATAAATCACCAAACATGACTCTGAAAGGCCTAAATTTAAATTAAACCTTTAAAGGCAATAACCTCTTTTCAATTCTGGTATTACCAGGAGATAATGGAGCTGTTAAGTGGAATGGATTTGATTTACAAGTACTGCAATTCTTTCCTCATTGCTGATGTTCTGTTCTTTAAGAGTGTAATCAATAACTAAGGTAAGTGATCTGTCTCCTCCTCCCATCTGCCCTACTTATAATGCCCTCTGATGCCCATATCTGGTAATCATGTCAGGTGCATGTTAAAATAATTACCTGACCAAAAAGGTGATTTTTTTTTACATAAACTAGTTACCTGAGAAAATTAGCCACTAATAGTGAAGGGGCATTATTTCCAGATCATTTTCATATGCTCATGATGCCCATGTAGAGCTAACTTTTCAATAGTGCAGCTTGGAGGTGTTGCATTTAGAGGCTATAGTTGATGACCTGGCACATGAGACCCACTGTCATAACTTAGAAGATTGGGTTAATTTTCCGTGCCTGCACAAATCACTACCACCTTTGTGACTGAAAAGCAAATGAAATTTATTCTGAAAGACAAAGTTCAAAATTAGTGTCATTGTGCTAAAATAAAAGCATCCACAGAGCTGTCCTCCCTTCTTGAATTCCTAAGGGAGAATTCTCTTCCTGTCTCTATCATATCTCAAGGGTCTCATCTGTCTTTGGAGTGTGACCACATCGCTAGTTTTTTACTCTGTGGCCAAATGTCATCTTCCTTGCTGCCTGTAATCACGCGTCTCTCTGTCTCTTAGCTACAATTATATAGAATTACATTTAGGGTATCCCTGAATAGCCATAAATAATCTTTCCACTTCAAAATCTTTAAATAAATCGCATCTGCAAAATCTCTTTGTACTAAGCAAAGAACATTCATAGACTCCAGAGATTAAGGTTTCTGTCTGTCTGTTGTCTGTCTCTGTCTCTTGCTCATTCAGTGTGTGTGTAGACCAGATCCTGTGTGCTGTGATCAGAGGTGTGCACCACCACACCCAGCAGCACCTTATTTCTGGAAACAGCACATCTCTCAGTGAGCCTAGAACTTGCTGATTGATGTTGACAAGCTCTGGAGATTCTGTACCTACTTCCCCTACACTGAGATTATAGGTATGTACACTCCACGCCTAGCTAAAAGTGAGTGCTGGAAAGTCCATCTTAGGTCCATATGCTTGGATAGTGAGCATTTAGCCACCACTGAGCCATCTCTCCAGCCCCAGTTGCCCTATTATTATTATTTGCAAAGTTTTAAAAATTCTTTGAGAATTTCATGCTGCTTCCCACCTCTGTCTTGCACTGGACACTAAGTCCCCTCCCAATGTCATGTTCTCTTTTTTAAAAAACCCATTGAGTTCACTTTGTGTTTCCCGTGTACTCATGGGAATGAGTGTGGGCCCTGGCGCGTGCCCAAGCATACCAGTGGCAACACCCACAAAGAAAGGGAGCTGTCCTTCTCAGCAGCCATCAGCTGCTGACACCTCCTCAGTGAGGGGTGCAGCCTAGTGAGGCCTCCCTTGTCCATGCTCCTTTGCTAATGAAGAGTAGCTCAAATAACAAGAAAAGAGAAAACAAAGGCAATTTTAGCCCTTGGTCAGCTTTATGTGTTAGCTTGACTTTCTGACCTAGACTTTCTGTTTCTGTATTCTGACCTGTAATGAACATAAAAATAACCTTGTATTTGTACATGATAAAAAGTTCTCCTTGGGGGGAGGAAGTACATCAGACTACCTTTTAAAATAATTTCTATTTATTTTTGTGATTAGAAAAATTATGGCTCGTTTACTGACTGGTTTCCATGGGATGACCGCCTGTATCTGAAGAGAAACAATAGAGGAATGGATGGGGAAGGGGACTGGAAAGAGGGGAGGGAAGGAAAGCTTTGGTTAGGATGTAAAAACAGAATAAAAGCTATTTTCAATAAAAGAAGTGCAAATATATATATGTCTCTTTTAAAGGCATAAAACGTGGAATGGTCTGATGAAAAAGCCCTGTCATGCTTGACCATATAGAAATGACCACTGTTGCTGATTGGCTCTTTAATCTTGTGGCATTAGCTTCCTCCCTAGATTATGGAGCCGCTTTTTCCATCATTTGTCCAGTGGACTTGGAGCATCATTGCTATTACCGAGCGAATAACAAACAGAAGATTCAGAGTCATCACTGAGGCTAGGAGTCTGCTTTCTTCCTCAGTTAAGATCTGACCTGACTGGCCTGGATTTGATAGGTATAAAAAGAGCCTGGTAGATATTATTAGCATTGACCTAAAGGGAGTTCCATCAGTTGTGAGCATCCACTCTTTCTGAGTCCGTCTGTCAGGCACTTTCTAATGTGTTTGGTAAAACACAGAACCTGGGATATTGCCCAGTGAAATTAAAGTTATTCATTAACAGTAAAGTTCGGGACTTAATGACTACTTAATGCTCATTCTCTCCTGTATTTTTTTGTTATAATCCGTGTGTGTGCGCGCGCCTGTGTATCTGTGCATGCATACCACAGACCCCAGCATTCAGGAATCACATCTTTGTGGCTTTGAACTCGGGTGATCTGACTCACAAGGCAAGCACTTTTACCCTGTGGGCACGTCACTGCCCCCATGCATGTGTTTCAAACGGCACACTGCGTACGTATTATCAAAATGTCAGACTTTCTACCAAGGAGTTTGTGAAACCCAGAATGATTTTTCCCCCTTAGCGCTTATTCCAAGAAATTCTGTGAAACGTAATTTACGTGCAGACAGTATTAATAAATATGGGTCGGTAACTTCCAAAGGTTTGGAGTATTTTTGGACTTTCTTGGGTTGGGAACACATGCGTGCATCCGCATCTGCACTTCAGTGCCGTCGTCGCCTGCCCAGGTCCGCAGCTTAAAAGGAGTTCAGCTGATGCTGGTGTCAGAAAAGGCCTCTTTCCAGATGTCTCACATTCTCATACATTCAGTGGCTTTCCTCTCCCTTGAGGGAACACGGAATTGAAATCAAATAATAGTATCAAGCAGAGTGAAAGTTCAAGAGAAGAGTGAAAAAGATTTGTGGTTTTTAAAATGTAGTGTGAAATCCTCCCAACCTCTCCCACCGAGTGTCATTTTGGCCTGAAGCTGAATTAGTTTTCATCCGATTAAATCAGAACCCAAGTCTGCTAGTTCCTAACAGCTGTGAAATGCAGATTTTGAAGATGTGTCAAAAAGGCAAGAATGTAATCCTTGTAGGAAAAGGCTCTCTTTTAAAAGAGAATAATTAACATCTCATTTATACCATCATCTTACATTTCAACATACAAAAGTATTCATCATGTTTGTGTAAGGTGATTATTAAATGGTGGGCTAGAATATGCACATTAACTTTGAAATTTTGTATTCTAAATTTATATCCATCTTAGGGATGGATAGCAAACCATGTTAATGTGCTTCAGTGTCTAATGCTTTTGAGAATGGTGTTTTGGGGCCATATCTAGGGCCATAAACACTTGATACTTATGCTTAATGACGGCATGAGAGCATATTCTCTGCACATGGTTTTTGTCCCTGAAATACTAAGATGTCCCCCGTAAATGTTTTAGATGATTGATTTGAAACTTCAAAGTCAGCTGGGTCTAGTAACCCAGGCCTGTAATCCCAGCACTAAGAGTAAGACAAAAGGATTGCAAATTCAAAGCCAGTTTGGACTATATAATAGGGAATTGCTACCTCAGAACCTCTCTCCCCTTCTCTCTCTCTCCTGTGTTTGTGGGGTGGGGAGAGCCACTTATACCTGAAGGCCCCTTTGTTACTACCGTGATTTTGTTTCTCTTCACTAACTTGTATTCACTCTCTGTTCAGAGTGTCTCTCCCGACTGAGAACTTCACCCTGTCCTACATGATCATTTGGGTGTCAGTTTTGCTGGACTGTGGTGCTCAGATATTTACGTAAAAGCTGGTTTGATGTCACTGTGGTGAAAAGACTAAAGTAGACCCTTGTCTATAATCTATGGTCTCAGCTGACAGACTAAGCTCTCCAGGGGAAGCGGGTTCTGTGTAGGGGTACCCTCAGAGGAGGAGGGGAGGAGGGTTCTGTCTTGGGCTACCCTCAGACTGAAGTCTGCAACAGTGACTGCTCTGAAATTCCCAGCTTGCCAGCCTGCCCTCCACACTTGAGACTTGACGGGCCCAGTCTTCTGGAAGCGAGCGCCATAAAATTCATAAAGTTCAACCTCATGTTTTCTCTCCTCTGCTCTGCGCTCTTTGCTTACTTAGTTCTGTTTTCAGTAGAATCCTTTTACTGTCAGCATCTGCTAGAAATGCAGAGCTAAGGCGCCACCTTAGACCCTAATGAATGAATGCATGCAGGTCTCCAGATGATGCTGGAGCTCTGCTCGAACAAGCCCCTACCTCCTCATGTTGAATAAAGGTCCAGAGCTACTGCAAGTGAGTTCGAGAGGCCCCATTTGAAGCTAAGGAGATACAGGTTTCACCAGCTGGTTAATAATGTGGTCTAGACTTGTTCTTGTTGCTTTCAAATGAAGTAATATTCTGTAGTGTCTTGGTGACTTTTGAACTAATTATACCAATTTCTTACGCAAAAAAAAAGTCCTGAAACAATTATATGCATTTGTATGTGGCTCCAAATCTTGGTACTAGCAGTCATGTCTTCTATTATTTTATCGAAGAAGAGATCACGTTGACTAATACAAGATTAATATTTATTTTACCGTAACTAGCTCTGAGCTCTGACTTATCTTGTCCTTGTCAGTACTTCTGTGCTAAGGTGACACATCAGAAGTCAAAAGCAGAGAGATAGCTGATGTTTTAATTAACCTATAAAAATGGACAGGCCCTTTTTTGAATATTGAAATTTTGAATATTGAATGTAATTAAAGTTTTTCATTATTTATTAAGGTTTTTCAAAGCATCTCGGAGACCTCTTGTTGGATATCTTTGCTTCAAAGGATATTTCCATAGATAGATGCTTAACGATGCCAGGATATTTCTATAGATAGATGCTTAACGATGCCAGCTAAGTTAACACGATGTATCCAAACCACAGACTGGCTCTATCTCAGAGACAAGCTGATGTCCTCATCTCCAAAGCACATCAGTGTTTCAATCACCACAGTGGATGTTCTGCTTTGGGTGGTGCAGGACATGAGAGACCCGGGATCTGAACTGGGAGATTTCCCATTGCCAGTCTATGACTGCCTCGGCTTCTGTGAGAGGGCCAGCCCATGGAGGTTTGCAGTAGCCTGGCTTGATTGTCAATCACATCAGCACACCTGAGTGTAAAGGATGCTGCACTGTCACTGTGCCCAGGAACAAGATCTGAGTTTGGTGGTCGGCTAGTGCTCTATGTCACCTGGGGCTCAAATGCCAGTTTGTGCTTCTGCCTGCAATTGACTCACCCTCTGGTGTAAAGCATGGTGGGAGTTAAGGGGTGGAAATAGATTCTGTAGTAATTGATGGCACCTGACTGGTGATTCTTATTAGCTCGTGGGAACAGAGTCACAGAAATACTTTTCCTGGCTCTTGTCATCTTCAACAGGGATTTTTCTCTCAGTTTTCTAGTCCTTACATCCCAGAGGATAACCAGCTCACCATGTGTTGTCTGTCATCGTTGGCCTCGCTCTCATGTACACCTCTTTCCCCAAGACTTAAATTCGTTGCCTTCTTGGTCACCCAAGATCACCCCAGTGCCCCTGCTGTGCCAGGAATCCATCCCTCAAGTTCCCCTATGGAGCTAGCTGCTCTGAGTAGTAAGAACACTGTGGACTCTTACCTTTGCTATGGAATGAATTAGTCCATACAAATGCTGTTTGCTCTTCTCGGTCTTTGTTGATTTGATTCATCTACCCAGTTGTTCTGCCCCACATGCTACTTGTTGAAAGTCTCAGAACACTGCCTCTGCCACTTAGTTGTTAGTCTCAAGCAAGTCCTAGAGCCAGCCCAAATGGGCCCTGTGTATTCAGAGACAGGAAAGATTGCTAGTGGTTGTCTGGCGTTTATTAACATGTCTTTTCACTTTGTCACCTGTGTTTTAAAGCTGTGTTACCTGCCCTGCAGTCTGTCAGAGTCAACACTTGATTTGCCTTCATCTCATGACTAGTATGACCTTCCTCTGGGAAGAAGGGAGGTATGCAGAAGCTGCCATGAATGAAGCAGTCTGGCTGGATAATAATGACAGAAGACTTAGACAACGCTCTGAATTCTAAACCAGAGGGCCAGGCAGTCTTGAACCAGTGGTGATGAATGGGAGTTGTGTTTAAGCAAGATGGAACTTACAATGGGGCACAGGGAGAATTGACTGGTGACTTCAGTGAACAAGAACTGATAACATACTTAACGTCTACTGAAAGAGAGTAATGGAGGGTGTGTGATCAAAATATGTTCATGTATGCAGATGTCATAATATGTTATTAAAGTAAAATGGAATCACATTTTGGTTTTTTTGTCTCAAGATTTTTCTAGATTCAAATGTCTTTTTCTGCTAAGTAAGTAGCATTCCACATTATGGATATACCACAATTTGTGTAGCCATTCACCTATTCTGTATTAATTCTAGGTATTTTTGTTGTTATTTTAAATAAAGTTCTTATTAACAGAAAAGCACCGAAGAGTAGGTTCTTCTAAAGATTATTTTTACTTGCGTGTATGTTTGCACCTTTGTGAGAGTGTGTGTATGTGAGTGCAGTTGCCCCAAAAGACCAGAGGCATTAGATTCCCCCGGAACTGACATTACAGGTGGCTGTAAGCCAGTAAGCATGAGTGCTGGGAACTGAACTCTGAACCTCTGGAAAAGCAGTATGCACTCTTAACCAATGAACCATCTTTCCTGTTCCCAGAGTAGGTTTTAAATGTTTTCCCAGGCAAAAACATATGTGAAGTGACAAATTGATTGCTTCGTGTCTACGCTGTACATTTAGCACATTGAAACATCACATGACACTCCATGTCATTATACACATCCTAGACATATATGTGCAATTTTTGCCAAATTTAAACTTAGAATGAAGATTGAATGTAGTGTCATTGTCCATGGTTACCACAGACAGGCATGCTGAGAACTAGCCTGGAGCACAGAGGAAGAGGGTGGTGGGGCCTAATAGACAAAATCCGCTTCATGCCATCTCCATGGTGCTGTCTAGGGTGGAGAGGCAGCTCCTTCCAGCACATGCCTCTCCGAGAAGAGAAATGAGAACTTGTGCAAGCACAGAGTTGCTCTCAATCTTCTTGTTGAGAGTCACACATGTCCCTTCTGTCCACATTTTGTTTTTTATCAATCAAAGCATGTTTCTTGGTTAATGCTGGTATCTATCAGAACAAGAATATTATCCTTCCTATAAAAGGAGACTCCCCGGAATAGACAGCAGATATTTTTAGAATAAATAATACAATCAGTCACATTTGCATTTTTCTCTTTTCATTATACAAATATTGAAAAAAAACACAGAAAATACTAAAAAAAAAAATCACATGGCAACATTGCCAATCACTTCAACATTTCTCTCACTAGAAATAGTTGCTGATACTAACATTTTGATGTCTCTCAGTTTTCTATGAGGATTTTTATAAGGAAACTGCTCTGTTTTGTAATCCGGTGCTGACTTAGTAATAACTGTTGAACATACCACGTAAACAGGGCAATGAATAAACAGTTTCTCTCATGCTCTGAGAATCCCACCATATGACTATGCCAAAATTTAGTCATTGTCAAGTCTTTAGATGTTTTCTGTTTGACCCTCATGTACAGTGTTCATGCAAGCAACTCATACATACTTGCTCACTTGTTGGATAGGTTGCTACCAGTGAAAACATTAAAAAGAGTACCTTTAAAGTCCTTTTGGAGTCATCATTGACAAATTTTATAGCTTATTTTTATGGTGTATCCCCCATAAAATGGGGTACTGTTGCCATAGCAATAGGAAAAAAAATCAGTGCTTTCATGGAAGTGCCTAATTTGTCTTTGTCTTCATTTTAACTCAGCAAGTTATGTTTTATGCCTAGGTTAGCACGTGTGCGCACGCACACACACATACACAAAACTATAGAGAACCTCTCGGCGCTAAGAGTTGGTGGCCTTTGACAGGCGACCTTTTCCTTCTCTGGTTACCCAATTTTACAAATTGGCTGTCCTTGTATCTGCTGGGACATGCTTTGTCAGGAACCATTGCTCAAAGACATGGCACTGAATAGGAAGAACAGTTGATGGGTTCCTGGAAAGGTGTCGTCCATATAAGGACAGTCACGTAGAGATTAGTAACTTAAAACATGATAGATTTATGGGAGGCTCTAATATGTCTCTCAAGGTAGAAGACATAGTGTAAGACAACTGTCACTCAACTTTCTTGAAGAAAATTAAGAATGGTTCATTTTAACACTTTCCTCTTCGGGTCATGTTCTTGTGGAAGGTTCCTGCTGAGAAAACTAAGCTGGACACTGATCTGAAAACAGATGGGTGAATTAAGGCATGATTAAAGGACAGTTGCGAGTGGTAGAATGTCAGTATTGGTGGCACCTCTGGGCGGACTTTTGGGGTAAAAAATGTGGAGTATGGAGAAGGTAGAAAGGAGCAGAAGAAAAGCACGTTGGTTGTGCAGCTGCCCAGACAGCGACCCTAGAGTTAGTTATTGGATGCTCAGAGTGCTAACTAAAAGAAGTTGCCCTGATATAACGTACACAGTTTCACGTAGTCACGAGAGTAAGAGCCATTGTGAGAGCACTCTTCAGCTACCTACCTACTCCGTTCCCTTAAGGAAGGCAGGATGGTTCTAGAATGACAAAACTGTTTCTGGGAGACAAAACACAGCAACACACACATCTACTCATCCCAGATAGGGAATCTATGACAGACCAAAACACGAATACCACCGAAGTCCGATTTGGTAAACTAGTGAGGTTCTTTTTGTTTTGGTTTGGTTTGGGTTTTTTGGGGGAGTTACAGAAATATGGGTGAGAGGTTACTTACAGGAGCAGAAATGATTCAAAGACGCGTGGGTGACAGCTCGCAAAGCTGTGGACCTGAAGCGCATCAGCAGCCTGCAGGCAGCTCAACAGGTTGGAGTGCGTCTTTTCCAGGTGCCTCAGTTGGGCTAAATGTCTTCCACGTAGCTCAGCTGGTTTCTTTTTCCAGGCAGCTGGTCCGGGTCTGAGTCGTCTTTGCAACTTTTCTCCTCAGAGTCGTATTTGCAGCTCATCTTGTCTGTCTGCTTTGCCTCTCAACTTCTTCCTCTGAGCATCTATTGCTTACTCTGACAGGGAGGAACCTAGTGAATCTGGTCAGTTTCGGGAACTTCCTGAAGCTGTTTTGAGTTGTTTACCTGCTTATAAGACACTTCCTACAGGACTGAAGTTTCAATCTAGGAGGAAACTGCTCCCACAACAGTGGCACAAGGCTAGGATAGAACTTCAGAGAGAGGAGACTCACTGTGTTGTTTCCTAGCTGCACAGCCTGTATGTTAGTAAACCACAAGTTTTCTTATTCCTAAAAGGAAGCATGATTATAATACCTGCCTTGTAGAACTTTTACAGGAGAAAAACCACAGGAAACATAGGAATCCCTATCAAAAAGTAGTTATCATACATCTATTACACACCTATTAGTTTCCAAAGCAAAGACTACAATGTTTGGCTTTGATGTCCAAGAGGGAGCCCACAGACCTTACTGCCGTACACATAGAGACTGATTTCTAAACATCTTGCTTTTTGCATTATAAAAATTCCTATATTTAAATACTGTATAGTAAAGGATTTTCCTTATTTTTATTTTAATGTTTGGTTTTCTATTGTACTTTTTAAGATTCTTTGACAGTTTCATAAATGTATGTTCTGAGTTTCCATCCGTTACCATCTCTTCCACCACTTTCTACCTCAGCCCTTCTCAGTCAGCTCCCTCCTACTTGATGTCTTCTTTTGTTTGTTCTGTTTTGTTTGACCTACTAATTTGCTTACATACATGAGCATCAGTTGGAGGCTATTTAGAAGAACATGTGCAACTTATCCGTGGCTACAATGTGGAAAAAAATGACACCATCTCCTTCAGCATCCAATAACTGCCTGTAATCTCTCAGTGAAGGGTAGGACTTTGTAAACCCCCTCACCCACGCATGCTAAAAGGTCTGGAGAGTCTTGTGCACGTATTGTTCATGTAACTGCATCTCCAGCGAGTTCATGTGTGCAGTAATCTTGTCGTGCCCAGGGACTGTTTAATTTCACCCCTCCCCAACCCATAGCTCTTGCAGTTTGTTGACCATGTTTTCTGCAGTATTCCCTGAGTCTTGGAGTGGGTGATATGGATATCCCATTCAAGGTTGAGAACTCCAGCTTCTCACTGTATTGCAGGATCCAGGATCCTTCCATCTTATAGTGCTATCATATAACTGCCCAAATTTTATGACTGCAGTAGAGAAGGAAAAACAGAAGAGGGCTTATTCAAGGAGATTTCCATAGGCTGGTCCTAGCTGGAGCACATATCCCACCTACTGTGTTCTGTGAACCAGAACTGCCGCTCACCCATTGCTTTCTGGGAACAAGTCTATTCTCTAGAAATAGGGTGTGAGTTCTGGAGAGTGGAAGGCCAAATCTCTAATACTCTGACTCCAGAGCAAGGACATTTTGAAGGTTTGTTTCTGTTGCTAATATTTCAAGAGGAGACATGATATGATTGGAAGTGGAGAGTGATTATTTGAGACTTTTTTTTGTTTGATTTTTTTTTTCTGAGACAGAAGAGCCTCTCTGTGTAGCTCTGGCTCTCCTGGAACTCACTTTGCAGACAAGGCTGGCCTCAAACTCACAAAGATCTGCCTGCTTCTGCCTTCCAAGTGCTAGAATTGAAGGTATGCGCCACCACCGCCCAAAAATTTGAGTTTTTAGCCCGTGAAGATGAGCCGTGACAAACTTGTAGGAAATGATGCTGCCAGGAAACAGCTCATTGAAATGTATTCTAGACTTCAGCACCTTAAACCACTCTGAAATACACCAGAGAAATCTTCCTCTGACACCTGAAGGAACAAATTTAGAGTGTCAGCAAGGCCATCTTCCCCAGGGAGGACAGACTACCCTGTGTTTAAATTTTCCTGTCTCCGATTTAGGCATTGAACTGCAGAAGATGATTCTTGGGATTTGCCTTTTCTTCATTTCATTTTGATAAATACTCAACCTTGGAGTGGCTCAGGAATGGGCATCTGTCAGGTGGAGTTTTGGCATACGCATTTTTCAAGAAAGGCATGCCTAGGAACCCTTGCTACTGAAACCATCTCCTAACAATCACTTGTGGTACCGCTGCCTGAGGAGGGTAATCCACATCCGGAGAACAAGGATCCAGAAAGCTTGCAAGGCAAGCAAGCCAATGAGCGGTCCATGTAGCATCATAGATCTGGTGGCTACCCACTTTTTATATTCTGTTTAAATTGGCCTCATGTGGAGCAGGATAACTGGCTGTTATTTCTTTAAGAGACTTCATCAACCTCACACTTTATTGGAGAGATTCCTTCAGCCCCCTAGTTATGTAAGGAAGTGTTTATTTTCCACAGCAATCTTCCTTTATAGTTTTCATGCAGATGCCTCAGTTAATAATCCAACCAGGGGGAGCATGCCTTCTAGTCTAATGTTTGCTTCCTAGCTGTGCGTATTGAAGCGAATATTGCCTTTGAGGCAAAGCATTTGTGAATTTTCTGTCTTCAAAAACCTTCCATCTTTGTGAAACTAGACCATCTTTATCTTAAGTCATTTGATGTGTGTTGTAGTCAAGTAGCCTTTACCAAGTGGTAGAGGCTTTATATAGAATGTAGTTAGTGGAACTCAAGGTTTTCTTTAGATTTCACGTAGGAGAAAGAGGTCCAGGATATGAACCATATTACCATAGTATCTCCTTGTTGTGATTAATATTCTAGTCATTTATTTCTTACATATTGGTGTCACATTTACTTTACTGGGCCATGAGCTGAGTGCTAAAGATGAATAGACTTTGGCAGTGTGTCCAGTACCCTCAAGTGGCTTGTAGCTTAGGAAAAAAATCAGGGGAGGAGTTTACATTCAAGCAACTGTGCTACATGATGTGGTCGGAGTTAGCACAGATATCTTAGTTCAAGTTTCTATCACTGTGAACGGACACCATGGCTACAGCAACTCGTAATAAGGAAAACATTTAATTGGGACTGACTTCCAGCTCAGGGAGTTAGTCCGTTATCACTGTGTTAGGAAGCACGGCAACGTGCAGGCAGAAATGGTGCTGAAGAAGGAGCTGAGAGTTCTACATCTGTATCAGCAGGCAGCAAAAAGAGGGAGCAACACTGGGCCTAGCTTTAGCATTTGAAATCTCAAAGCCCCCACCCCCAGTGACACACTTCCTCTAGCAAGGACACAGCTCCAATAAGGCTATATCTCCTAATAGTACCACGCCCCATGGGAGCCATATTCATTCAATGGACCCCCAAAGCAGTGATTCATTCTGCCTGCAGAAAGAATCAAACAGAACTTACTCCTAGAAGAGCTTTGTGAGCCAATGATGAACTTCTGAGGCCACACACATTTCGGGTAAAGAGTGAGTGTAAACAAATCTACAAGGTTCTCATTTCCTATGTGTGTGTGAAACTAATAGGTCAGCTGACGAGAGCATGGAATGGGGGCTCAGCTGGAGGTGCCATGAGATGTGTGAGCAGGACCCCTCCTTCATTCTGAGGAGTCTGACATTCTCTTTCAGGAGCTAGGAAGCTATTGATGGGTAAAAAGGAATGAAACTACTGACTCTTGCATTTTAGAAAGATCATTGTAGCAGGTCACCACCAAATGAACCTGGGGTTTTATGGTATATTTTATTCTGGACTGGAGAGGTGGAGACATTTATTTCTAAGGCTTTCAAGTGTTATCAAATATCTTTTGAGCATTAATGGGACTCAGGCCTATGAGTTCATTCATGGGAAAGTAGAAAACAGTCATGAAATTCCTTTGCTCAGCATCTCAGCCCTAAATACTGACCTGAAGAAGATTGAGATCACCAGTCATCTCATGTTAGGGCACTTACACTCCCCTGGAAATGGTCACTGGTAAAGCAGAAAACGGCCCTCAGGTTCTGCTTTGACCTCACACTGTCAAATGATGCACTGTAAATGAGAAAATACACTGCCGGCCAACAGAGGGAGTGAGCCTCTTTTTTTATTGTTAGGCAAGTTAGAACAAGATGCTTTGTCTTTCTGAGTTAGTTTTCTTGCATGTAAAAGTAGTGAAGTTTCCTGGCAAGTGGCTATAATGAGCTTTTCAACCATATTTTGAAATCATTAACTAGTTCCAGTTTGATTAATCTATGAGGACAGCTGTCCTCTAATTTCAGGTGACCAATCATCTTCCCTCTGTTCTTTAATAAATTACTCAAAGGTTTCAACCCATCTCTCACCTGCTTCAATAAGCAAGATCTGGTGTTCTTCAAGGTGATTTCCATGGATGTTTAACTGCAGTCATTATCTATTTCTTTCTTTTTTAATTTATTTTATGCTATTTTATGTGCATTAGCATGAAAGTGTCAGATCCCCTGGAACTCGAGTTATAGACAGCTGTGAGCTGTCATGTGGGTGCTGGGAATTGAACCCGGGTCCTCTGGAAGAGCAGCTAGTGTTCTTAACCACTGAGCCCTCTCTCCAGCCCCTGTTATGCATTTCTTAATCAAGTCATACATGTGAAATTGTGCTGCTGTTCCTCCTGCATTCTACTGGACTGTGAGTGCCATTCTGCTACCCCAAACGTTCCCTTGCTTCCTAGGGCTTTCGTGGAGTATAGTAATGTTTAGGACCCTTGTCCTGCCTAACATAGCTGTTGTTATTTAAAGATTAAATGTTAGGATATGTGTGATTAAATTCTTTGGGCAGGACTCTCACACACACTAGATATCAACACAGCCACTCAGTAGGGGACCAGATTAGAGGGAATGATTTTGTTTGTTTTTGGTTTTGTTTTTTTCAGTTTGTCTTATAATAAATCATACTTCCCATTGGACACAGGCACCATTGGTCAATGGAGAGCTCCTGAACCGGCTCTTTCACTCCATTTTCCACTGTGCCCACATGCAATTTGCTTTGTTATATGGCTTCTAGGATGGGGTGTGGAAAGGCTGATCCTCTTGCTCCAGGGACAGCACTTTTATTCACTGAGATATCTGATCAGCCTAGGTTTTTCTGTTTCCATGATGATGGGAAGATGGTGATGCTGAAAATGGTGGCGATGAAGCTTACATTTCTGTAGTCATCTGGCGGACTGCTCTTTGACATCAACAGCTGCCATTACTGAAAGCCTTTTATTGTGAACGACACTGAAACACGGTTTATGACCCATACTTCCAGTATTGAAGCATACAAAAGTATTCCCTCCATTTCTACCGGTGGGAAAATTGTTGACTGAAAATGAGAGACTTACCTTTCAGAAGTTAGTTTCAAGCACAAAGCACAGAGCTATCTATAATGACTTAGAATAGCACAACATTGGTTTGCAATGGCCCAGAAAGTGAGACAGAAAGCAGAAGACACCACAGTTTCTCAACAGGGGGACACTTCAGTCTCCCACACCCAAAGGGAAAAGCTCTCCAGTAAGTCAGTGCCGATCCTCCATTGGGATGATTAACATAAGTTTATAAAGTTTTGGTGCAGTGTTATACTCTCTCACGATTCGAAGCTCAAACCTGATTCAAAGCCCCTGCTTGACACAGCAGAGAGATAGATACACTATGCTTTCCTGTATTAGTGGACTTTTCTGGTTGGCGTGATCAGATACTTGACAAGAAGCAATTTAAGGGAGGAAAGATGCCTTTTGACTTAGTTTGCATGCAGCATATCATGGAGGAGAAAGAAGTCATGGTGGCAGGTAATTTGTCGGTGACAGGAATGGTGAACTTATTCCTCTCATATCTTTCTGAAGGAGCGAGAAACCAGGTAAGAAGTAGAGCATGGCCATGAAAACCTAAGCCCCACCCTCAGTAATGCTTCATTCAGCATCCTAAAGGTTCTACAACCTTCCAAAACAGCAGCACCTCGTGCTCAAATACACAAGCCTATGGGAACATTTCACACTCAGACCATAGTGCTTTCTGAAGATTTACATGAGCCCCAGAGACCTTGCACAGTTTGGACATTCTGGGATTTGTCTTTTGTTCATGGTAGCATTGGTTGTGGCTGACAAGTTATTGTTTAAATTGGCATAGTCCATTTAAAAACAAGTTGGTCACAGAAAACACTTGTCAAGGCTGTAAGCTTGGATCACCCTGTGCAGGTACCATGAAGTCTAACGTGAGAAATTCTCACTGAAGGAAGGCTGACACTTCCAACTCCTAAACAAAACTATCTCTTCTCTTCCATCCCAAACCCAGATGGGAGTAAGAGGGCATTAAGCCTACTTTCTCCCGGCACTGCCTACTGTCCCAGTTAGTATGCAGTAAGGCCCCAGAGTGCTGTGCACAAAATCAGGGCTGTAATATTGTAACAGAACACTGTTACTCAGGATTTTGTTTCTTACAGCTGGGAATAAGGCTTACATCTTTGCCTCAGTAGGTGAATTGGGACCCCAGATTGGGACTTTGCATCCAGTAACTGTACACCTTGTCATTAAATTTGTTTGAAAGATAAGCAAATTGAGGGCTTAAAACAAACATGCCCCAAGACATGCAGCTAGAAAATTCCGAGGCTCGGATCAGAGGGCTGTGTTTATTATGCATGATTTTTACTTCTCTTCTTTTTAGGAAAACTAGGAAAATGATTGGTAGGTTGACTGACTTCAAACGAGAGAGAAGAAACACTTGGGTATTCATCTGGAGGAGAACATTGTACACCAGACTTATATTAAAACTTGGAAGTGTTCAGTTAAGTGTTGTAGTATTTTGCCTTTAAGGAGAAAAATGAGGTGACCATAAAGATAGATGACATTGTAACTGGCCAAGTGAATTCTTTGAGGTGAAAGGCTGCAATGCATAACAAGCCAGTTTCTTGCACTGCTGTTGTGATGACATGGCTTTGTTGCTGAGATCACTGGTGATAGGCTGTGAAAGGCATTTCCATGAACCTTTCCTCCTCTATCCACAGACCTTATGATTCTACTACCTTTTATTTTTCATCTTCCTTGATTTAAGAGCACCTGTAGAGGAAGATATGAACTTATAAATTACAAACAAATTTATGTATATATATTTATGTTTATATATGAGGAAAAACTTATTTACCAAAATAAGAAAAGAAAAAAGTTCAAAACCTATCATTGTTTTACATATAAATTTATTCAGACAAGTGTTTATTAAAATCATACTGTGAGTAGGGCTTGGTGGTACATGCCTTTAATCCCAGAACTTAGGAGTCAAAGGCGGGCAGACCTCTGAGATTTCGAGGCTAGTCTGATCTATATGTAGAGAGAGTTCCAAAACAAGCAGAACTACACAGAGAAATCCTGACTCAAAAACAAACAAACAAACAAACAGAAAACAAAGAAAGAAGGAAGGAGGGAGGGAGGGAAGAAAGGAAGAAGAAGGAAGGAAAGAAGAAAGGAGGAAGGAGGAAAGAGGGAGGCAAGGAAGGAAGGAAGTGTTGGGGACTGCAGACCCTCAGACCCTGAATTTTCTATGACCCCTTGTCTGCCAGAGTAAACAGCTTGTTTTCCTATGTTTGCTGCTGCTCTGAGCACAAGACCCTCATGAGTTTCTAATGGCAGGGGAGTGGTTTCTGGTGGGCTTGCAGCTGAAAAGTCCTGAGAGCTAGGGTATGGCCATTAGTCAAGGTGATCCCTATTAGTCAAGGAGGAAAGAAAGAAGGAAGAAGGGAAGAAGGAAGGAAGGAAGGAAGGAAGGAAGGAAGGAAGGAAGGAAGGAAGGAAGGAAGGAAGAAGGGACAGAGAGAGGGAGGGAGGGAGGAAGGAAGGAAGGAAGAAATGAAGGAGGGAGGAAAGAAGGAAGGAGGAAAGAAGGAAGGAGGAAGGAAGGAAGGAAGGAAGGAAGGAAAGAAGGAGGCAAGCCTACTGTATTCTGGGTACTGTTTTGATATTTCAAGAACATCACCAAACATAGTAAAGGTTTCTGCTCTCATGGATCCTCCAGTCTCTTTAGCAGTGAAGATAAATTTTGAGAAATGCATTATGAAGCAATGTTATCATTGTGTGAATATGATACTGTACATAGACAAATATAGAGAAATACAATCTTGAAAGGTATGTTTTCCTCCAAACTGCTTCTCAGTTTTGCGAACTTAACAGTTCAGGAAGGTTTCTTGGAAGAAGAGCTGGGTGAGCATGACTTCTTCTTACTTCGTGGCATGGGCAGTGTGTGCTTACTGATTTGTTTGGGGTTCTGGGGCACTCACTATGCCATGTCTTTGTAACCTGGTTCAGCTTATAGTCTCCATATCCTCCCGTCCCAAGCTAGAGTTATTCTACCTTTAAAAGCCCTGAAACTTGGCACGGACCTTGTATCTTACAGGTAAAGTTCCCTTCAAGCATCATACACCAAACAGTGTAGTATTATCCAGATGGAAGATTTGCTCTGACAAACAATTTTTCTCCACATTCAGATTGTCTCAAGTTTCAAAAATAATGGCAAAAAGCAACCAAACGACAACCAAACTCCCTCCAACTGCCTTCACGTCAGCCCTTACAGGCTAAGCATTCACTCGCTCCCTATGGAGTAACTAATGATGCTTGAACTGCTGAAACCATCAGAACTGATGGTGAGTTCAACATCACAGTCAAGTCCAGCCCTTTCCCTCAACACTCCTCTCAGATACACTTTGCTGTTAGCCATGATCCCTGTGCTGAGAAGGGGCATTTCTCTGCATGGTCTTTAAATCTCATTATTAGAGATCTCCCCCATCAGACACAGCTCTTCTCAAGGCTTCATTAGTCTTATTGCATTTAACTGCTCCTACCACGGTGCCCTTCAGGATCATAGCTCCAGCGAAGTGGAATATGCACGACCGCTGAGTGATACCGTCACTAGCTCCACCTCTGTACTCCTAATCATTGCAAATTTGGTTCCCACATCAGTGGTTCTTACAGGCAACACTGCTAGTGGATTGTGTGTGCTTTAGGGTCCATCATAAGTGAAACACGATGAGATTAGGCTAAGCACAATAATGTATTCAAGAGACACAGTAATTGGAAGTCACATGAGACAGCTGCTGTTGAAGCACAGCATACTGTTCCACTGTGCACTTTTAACAAGGTTTTGTTTGCCAGGTGGTGGTGGTATGCCTGCCTTTAATCCCAGCAAGGCAGAAGCAAGCAGATCTCTGAGTTCTTGGTCAGCCTGGTCTACAGTGTTTCAGGACAGCCAGAGATACACAGAGAAACTCTTTCTTGAAAAACCACACACGCAGAAAGAAATACTTTATTTTTACTTTTTACATCATTTGGACCTATGGGTGTGTGTGTGTGTGTGTGTGTGTTTGTGTGTGCGTGTGTGTGTGTACAGAAACAAGAAGAAGGTGTCAGATGCCCTGGAGCTTCTGTAACAAGTAGCTGTGAGTTGCCCATATGAGTACTGAGAACTCCACTTGGGTACTCTGTAAGTGCAGTGTGCACTCTGAACTATTGAGCTATCTCTCCATTGCCCTTCCCCTAACTTTATAAAATAAGTGGATGTACATGCTAAAATAAAAGAAGCTATGTGGTTACTATGTAGCCAGTAATGAAATATATTTATTGCTGTTAACTAGTGTATCATACCTTACCCAATTACACATGTTGTATTTCTGTGTGGTATTACAGACTGAAAGCAGGCAAGCACTCTGCCTATATGCCCCTGGTGACCCACATCTGTGACTGGTAGTATAGTAGGTGTGTTAACATTAACATTGCCACAAATTGACATAAAATTCCTTGGGCTATAATGTAAAGGAGACTATGAAGTCATACAGTGATAGGAATTCTTTAGCTCTTTCATTGTCTCAAACAATTATTACTTATACTTCATTATTGGCCAAAACAGTATGCAGTGTATGGTTGTGTGTCTATACATATATGCACAGAAGAAAAGAGCTGTGGGTGTAAAAAGAGTCTAAGGGATCGGGCAACAAGAATTCGAATAAGGAGTACATTTTATCATCCAATACAGTGATCGGTGGGATTAGGTTTCCATGGACCTGAACCGGACATTTCTAAACATTTGAAGAGAACTCAGCAGTTTTCTGAGAGTATTTAAGGGCAGGACTCATTCCTTGACAGCAATGCTGACATGTCATTTCTATGCTGGAGAGTGAAAACTGATTTGTCAATGCAGGTTCATCACTGAAGTCAAAGACGTTGCAGTCTTGTTTCCATCTGCCGCTGATACTACGTGGAAATTAACTGGCATGGCTTCTCTACAGATAGTTAAGTCTAGAAATTAGCATTAGTTTTTCTAATGTATTGTGATTTATTCAGCCTCTGATTCAATACATTAATTTGAAAGAACTGGAATAAATATGATAATAAACTGCATGCTGTGTGTGAGGACATCTACACATTGTTCTTCATAAATTAGTGGTGGTTTACTATTTATTGCTTCTCAAATAGGTCACCTAACAGCATTTTTTAGAGACACAGTGTGCACTCTCTTTTTTAGGGTGAGTAGAAAAAATTATTAAATCCATATTTGGTCAACTATAGCAAGCAGGGACTAAGTTTTGTGAATTTAATTTGAAACCAATTTTGTTACTTTTCTCTCACCTGCATTGCCAAAGGGACTCATTTTCAACAGACTTTGAAAAAATTTGGCAGTAATTCTTCCACTAGTGTTCAAATTTATTCATCAAATGTATATCTGGAACATTTTTATCATTTCACAAGAGTTATTATTTTTGCATTGGAAAATGTATTCAACTTTTTGGCAGTCATCAGCCTATATAAATCAAAGTCAACTTCCATTCTAGCAAAAACATTTCAAAGAAGGAAAAAACACCACCATTTAACAATGTAGGGGTATTTTTCCTATTTTTAATTGAAGCGGGAAGTATTTACTTGGATCATGAAAAAGTGCTTGAAAGAAATATACAGTCCACCAGTTACATTGAGATAAAAAGTGGACCAGAATGAGGTGTGAGTAAGGAGGACTAAAGAGGGCAATGGGGAAGACCATGCTCAAAATACATTATGTGCCTATATGAAAATGCCACTATGAAGCTCTGTATTTTGTACAATTCATAAACACTAATTTAAAAATAATACATATTATCATTGCTAAAATTTATACAGTTCATCAATGACTTAGAGAGTTGCTAATTCTTTTTTTTTTTCATGTATAAAGCCTCACCGTAAATGGGGGCTGAAAGAAGCATTCACTGAGTTCTCCTTGGTGCTGAAGCCCTAGCTCAGTATCGTATGCCATGCAAAGGGTCTCCCGAAACACAAATTCATGTTGATAGACACTGCACCATCACGCTGAGGACGACGGGAAGAGGAGCCACGTTGGACTGGAGTTGGAGCGGTGCTGGCAGCAGCAAGAACCCTTTGCACTGGATGCCCCATGTGTCCTCACTGCACAGGCCTTTTCAGATACTGGAAGTCTAAGTGTCTTGAGAACATATGCTTCACCCAAGTTGGTTGAACTGCAAACTACTGTATAGTTTTCCTTTATGGTGAAATATGATTTGAATGCGTTACCATAACCATGGATATGCCTTCTTCCTTTGTCCAAGAAATGCTCTCTATGACCAAAGGCAAACTTTTTTTCTTTAGATTTATTTTTTATTAATATTATTATTAAAAATTTCCATCTCCTCCCCTCCTCCCAATTCCCTTTCTCTCCCCCCCCTCCCCCTTCATTTCCAGTCCAAAGAGCAGTCAGGGTTCCCTGCCCTGT
>LOEQ01007524.1:0-41784 GCA_001685075.1 Bramus lutescens | reverse complement strand
TCTTCCAGAGGTCCTGAGTTCAATTCCCATCAACCACATGGTGGCTCACAACCACCTATAATGAGATCTGATGCCCTCTTCTGGCCTACAGGCAGAATACTGTATAAATAAATAAATAAATAAATAAGCAAGCAAGCAAATAAATAAATAAATAATAAATAAATAAATAAATAAATAAGGGAGTGGGGAGGAAGGAAGGGGAGTAGAGAAAAATACACAGCTCAATAAAAAAAGACTGTCAGCTCAACTGGGATATAATTATCAGGAAGAGGGTGTGAAGCCAGTGGGACTCAGGTGTATGTCCAGGCACTGTGAGCAGTGTGTAGATTTACTGTCTCTTCAGTGTGAGAGAGGTTCTATTCAGTGTCTGAAAAGAGGAATTCTTTGAAGATGTTGAGAGGCCTCTGCTCATAACGCTTTATATGTGACTGACACAGGAGCATGGCTCGTGAGCAGAAACAGCTCAATTTAAACTCACAGACAGGTTGGCTAAGTCAGAGCAGTCATCCTCGTCATTGCCTTTATCTTCTTTTCTTTCTTCTTTCTCCTCCTCCTTATTCTCTATGGTGTTCATCACCTATGAGTTCTAGGCACCAGGGTTCACTCCCACTAGATACTACCTAATGTAAGCCTCTTAACACCTCTCTGAAGAGAGCATGATGATCTGACAAAAAAAAAAGCAAAACATTTGTGTGCAGTGATGCAGGCCTGTAATCCTAGACTTTGGGAACAGGGGCCAAGCATTACAAATTATAGGCTCATTATAGCATAATCCTGTCAGGAAAAAAAAACAAAAACAAAGAAGAGGATGAGATGGGTAGAGGGAATGGGAGAGAGAAAGGAAAAAAAGAAAAGAAAGAAGAGAAAGAACCTAACATTCAAAGAAGAAGGTTGTTCCTTATCAGTTCTGGAAGTATAAAGAAAAAATGACCAATTCTTTTCTTTTTATCCTCACTTGTCAATGCTCTATTGCTATTGCTAACACTAAAATTGGGCCTCACCCTGTAGTAGATTTTCCGTTAGTATATTCAGCTGATAATAAAAATAGTTGTATAATTCTAGAACATAACTTCCAAGAGTCCCACAGACATTTTGACTTTCAAGACTCCAGTAGCAAATACGAAAATCTCAATGCTTTTTCCATCATTTGGGCATTGGATGAGACTTTTTTCATAGCAACAGAGCTGAGATTGACAGTACTTTTAGAAGCATCTTGGTTTCTGTCTACTACTATGTTGGAACACACTATTATTTATATTGTGAGAAGTTAATCATGGGGGAAAGCAGGTGGTGGTACCACATGGCTAACAAACAATGGAGATAGGCTTTAGATACGAGGAACTTAGTCAATAAAACAGAGCCAGATTCATCATAGACGGAGCTTATGATTTACATAACCATCATAAAACACAGCATCTCAGCATAAGAGGCAAGTCTCTCTTATAAGCAGTGTTACTTTAGATAGCCCACCTTTCACTCCAAAGTCTATGCAGACTCTCACCCTCTGCATGGGCACTGGGGTCCTGATCACACTGTCAGCATGGTCATCACCATCATCATTATTGGAGGCACATATTTTCTAACGAGTATGCCCAATCTGTGTCCCCTGGCATATATACATTTCAGAATAGCTATGAATGTGGTTTTATCCATTTGGACACAGCATCACTTTGTAATAACAAAGATGAGATGATGTCACATAGCAATAGCAAAGGTGAGACTTGTCAAAACCACTTCTGTCACACTGATAGTCCATATCACTTTTTCTCTACATGTAATTCTCTAAGTCCTCTAAAATCTTGTTCCTGCCACCCATCTAGATGGAACCAGTGATATAAAGACTGAGAAAAAACAGAAAAAGTTACAACTCTTTAGGTCAGGAGGAGGATCTAAATAGTTGGCAGGAGATGCAGACCAAAGGACTGGGGATGGGTTGTGAACACACTGTTGATCTTCCCATCTACTGGGCATCTGGAAGTACAAAGTCTTAGGGAAAAGAAATGGAAAATGGAAAGCAAAATAAAAGGAAAGAAAGGGACAGGGAGGATGCAGGCAAGGAGGCAGGATGGAGCTAAGCACCTAATATTACCAAAGACTCGCCAGAGGATAAGTCAATAGAACATTTTACAAGTGCAGTTAGAGTCAGCAGTATTTGCAATAAACACAAAGTTGCATACACATACTTGTAGTAGAAGGGGAATGGGCTGTGTTCCACCGCCCAGGCAGCTTAACCCCCGAAATAACCACACAGAAATTGTATTAATAAATTACTTCTTGGCCCATAAGCTCTAGCCTCTTATTGGCTAACTCTCACATCTTGATTCAACCCATTTCTAATAATCTGTATATTGCCATGTGGGAGTGGCTTACCAGGAAAGATTCAGTATGTCTGACCTGGCAGCTTCATGGTGGCTTGGCTTGATCTGCTCCTTTCTTCCTCCCAGAATTCAGTTCTGGTCTCTCCCACCTACCCAAGTTTCTGCCCCATCAAAAGGCCAAGGCAGCTTTTTATTTAACCAATGAAGTAACACAAATACAGGAGGACTTCCTACACCACATACTGACAACAAACATATATATAAAGAGAAGAGAGAGAGGAGGAAGAGAGGTAGAGAGGTGGAGGAAGGGAGGGAAGGAGAGGGAGAGAGAGAGAGAGAGAGAGAGAGAGAGAGAGAGCAACTATTTTAAAGAACTCATTCTCATGATTATGGAGACTGGAAATCCATGATCTGCTACACAGGCTAGCAAGCTAGAAACCCAAGTTGATGCTGGAGTTTGGGTGTTATAGCTAGCTGTTGGAAGAGTTTTCTGCTTGCCTGTCTTTGTTCTAGTCCAGCTTTTCACTTATTGGATACACCCCACCCACAGGTGGGTCACAATGTGCTCATCCCAAAGTCCACAGACTTAAGTGTTTATGTTGTGTATAAAGTATCATTCCAGAAACAAACACCCAGGATGTTTGGCTAGATGCCTCCGTACCATTTTCTGGCCAGACTGGCACATAAAACACATCTCCAGACTCCTTTGAAGCAGCTATCCTAAAAGGATTAAAGCAAGTGTTCCTCTAAGAAGGTCATAGGAAGCAAAGGGAAGGCTCCATGGGTCTCACCTAATATTCCTACCACAGGCATGCTAACGCCTAGCATTTTGGCCTCAAAAGACAAAGCATCCTCAGCATTTAAAGAATTCAAATTACAAAGTGCTTAGAAAGAAGTAGCAGTGGTGTGAATGGATTTTCTCCAAAGTGCAATTTGGTTTTCCCTTTCATAAGTGGGGAAGATGTTCCAAAGAGGTGCAGAGCAAAGGGTTAGATGCCACAGAGAGCAGAAAAGAAAATAGGCTGCAGAGAGGCCAAAAATAGCTCTTTAAGAGACATAATTATTCAGAGCTTCAATTTACCTACGTCTACTTTAGAAAAACTCAGAATCTACACATGACCCTAATACATGGCCCAGATTTAAATGTGGCACCTTGAATCTGGGGGATAGGAAGGAAATTGGAAGGGGACATTTCAGGGCACACTCTGGCAGTGTTCAGAAGCGGGAGGGAAAGAAAAGAGGAGCTGGGCTTGTCTCTTCACACTCTTAGTAATTTCTATTGTTTTTTTTATTTTTTTTAATGAAGTTGGGTGGTTGCCTGCATTATGTTCCAGAATTGTGAATCATCCAACAGACGCATAACTACAGGGCAATGCTCCAACCATCAATTAAAACTTGGAGTTGGGAAAACAGGCCTCCATCTTGTTGAAACTGAAGTGAGTATACTGTGTGGATCTCTTTCTAGATCGTAAAGACTGAAAGCTGAGGTATACAAAAGCAGAGAGAATATAGAACCTACTCCCATAACTGCTGCTGCCACTGGAGTAGCATTTGGCCTCTGAGACAGACTAAGCAACGAAATTATAGGAGGGAGAGCTTTTCCTTATGGTTTCGAGGTTCCTGTCCACAGGGACACCTGGTTCCATCCTTACATCCTGTGTCAGCACGGCTACAACACTGGAGTAGGTGCACCTCACCACAGGTAGAAAAGGCAGAGAGAGAAAGGAGAAACTGTAGTCCCCATTTTCTTTTTCAAGGCAGACCCTGAATGACCTAATTCCTCCTAATAGACCTGCCTCTTCAAGGCTCATCCACAGTAGCTTCCCGGTGGCACAGACCCAAGATTTTAACATATGGAGCTTGGAGGATGCTTAAGATCCAGTCCATATTAAACTAGAAAAGAAAGTCATCCTGCCTGAGGTAACACAGACCAAAAAAAGACAAAAAAGGCATGCACTCACTCGTAAGTGGTTATTAGCTGTAAAATAAGGGATAAGTATGCTACGTTCCACAGATCCGGAAAGACTAGGTAACAAAGAGGGTCCGTGCAGTGGTGGAGAGGCACTCCCAGATCTCCCTGTGAAAGGGAAATAGAAAAGATTTCATGAGTGGATTGAGGGCAGGTGGGCCTGGGAACATGAGCAATCAGGTTGAGGGGGGTACAGAAAGGGAGATTGCTTGAGGGTGGCTGCTGGAAGGTGTATATTTCAGGGTTGGGAGGAAGTCTGATGCAAGGGAATCTCCCAGGAGTCTACAGGGAGGACCCCAGCTTAGACTGCTAGAAACAGCAGAGAAGCCTGAACTGTGGCCAGAGTGGTGCCTGGCCCAGTTGTCATCAGAGAGACTTCATCCAGCAACTGAGGTAGGCAGATACAGAGACCTACAGTCAACTATTAGGCTGAGTTCCGGAATCTTATAAGGAGGAAAACAAAAAGAGTGTAGGAGCCTGAGAGGTCTAGGACACCATGGGAAGGCTCACAAAATCAACCAACCTGGCTCATAGGCACACAGAGTCTGAAATGACAACCAGGAAGCCTGCATGGACTGACCTGGTCATTCTACATGTATGTTACAGTTGTGTAGCTTGGTCCTCTTGTAGGACTCCTAATGGCTGGAACGGGGGATGTCTCCAGTACTTTTACTGACTTTTGGGACCCTACTTCTCATACTGGGTGAGCTTGCCCAGCCTTAATACATGGGGAGGTGCTTAGTCTTACTGCAACTTGATATGCTATGTTTTACTGATCCTCATGGGAGACCTGCCCTTTCCTGGATGGAGACGAAGGAGGAGAGAATTGGGGGTGGGGGTGGGAGGCAGAAAGGGGGGAGGGACTGGGAGAGGAGGATAGGGGAAGGCTTCCACTGGAATGTAAAATAAATAGACAAATAAAATATTTCACACACACACAAAGATCTAATCCATAGTGCTTACTTTATAACAAATACTTCACTTGTACAATATATCTAAGAGAAATGTCTTGCATGCATATTTCTTCCTTGCCCAGTAATCCTAATTCCATGGGGAATTAGTAACTTGGACATGATCAAAGTGTCATGAGCAGAGATCTACAAAGCCCCAGGCCTTCTGTATCAGCATAGGCTTGCAAGAAGATTGTCCTCTTGGCATAGAGACTGTTTTTTTCTCTGCACAGACTGGAAATCCCATGTGGGTGAAAAGCACAACCATTGCAGTGGAAATGGGAGTATGGGGGAGTCCAGGAGTCTCATGGCAGAGGTCAACAAGGGAACAACAAGCTGAGACAAGCCAAGATCCCCGCAAAAAGCACAGGCTGCTTGGGCGGAGGGTGAAGCAAGACTGTGAAATGAAGCTGAGTCTATTTTCCACTCTCTCCCTCCCCTCTCCATCTGCCTGTCTCTTCCCTTTTCTCTCTCCCTCTGCCTCTTCTCCCTTTGCAAACCTTCAGCTGCTAATTTCCATCCGACACATTTAAGAACTAATTCCAACACTTCTCTCTCCCTCTGTCAAGATATCCTCCTGGCTAACCTCCCCCACCCTTTGGCAATGTGCGTGTTTTATTCCACAGACTGTTTGCCCGACAATTCCCAGACGTGGTGATTTGCTCTGACATCTTTGTGTGTGCAATCAGCCCATGTCACAGAGGGCCTGCAGAGAATGCAGGGGACCAGCTCTGCAGCAGGACAGCCTTGTAACTCTTCAGTGAGACTGAGACACAGGGGGCTTGCGAGGAGAGACGGGGGCTCCATAAACTTCCCTTGCTACTGGCTACCAGCAGTCTCCATCTGGATCCAACTCCCTGGGCCCCTGAATAGGACAAGAGTGACTCTTTTGCAAGTAGAAAGGGTCTGTCAGACACAAATCCTCACCATCCCCATCTTAATTAATGCAAACTAATGGTGCTGGGCAGGGAGTACTAAAAATAGTTCTCTGGATAAACTGAGACAGAGACATAAACAGTGCTGCAAGCTGCATCCTGGTGTTTGCTCAGCTCAGAAACACTCAAACTTTTAGGCATATTTAAATGAGTAGAGTACAAAATGGAATGCTTTGCCTCTTAAATCAATCAATAATAAATGTGTGTGTGTATGTGTGTGTACTGAGTGTCCATATGAATGAAAAAATGAGTGTGTATGAGTGTGGATGTATGTGTGTTTTGAGTGAATATGAGAATGTGTGTGACTATGTGTGTGAGTGTGTGTGTGTTGGTATCTGTGTGAGTATATACATTGAGTATGTATGTATGTTTGAGTGTGTATGAGTATGTGTGCGTTTGTATATAATGTATGACGGTTATGGAATATCATAACGAAGGCTAGACAGGAAATATCTGTCTTGTGTTTGAAATTTTGGAAAATTTGTAATTATTTTTAAAATAAAACATTTAAGAAATAGTGGAAAGGAGCAAAGGTTAAGAACCATAGCTCTCAGTAGGAGGGCTGTTGTCTAGGCTGCACAAAGCCTGGGTTTGTTCTACAGCATCACAAAACCAAAGAAGAAAACAAGATGAAGGAAGGGAGGAACAACGGATGGGAGGGACAAACAAGTGCATTAGGAGAATGGCTAACATAAAGAAATACGTCTTTATAAAGTGTGTAAGATATGAGCAGCAAGAGAATTGCCTCTAAAATACTTTCTTCATGAGTTTGGACGACTGATGGGTAAATGGATGCAGCTAAGGAGGAAAAGTCAAGGGATACCCAGCCTTGCAAAGGGAGGAACAGCCAGAGCCCAAACACAATGACAGACAGAAGTAACCCTAATCCACAAAGAAGTCCTCAGAATGGAGCTGTAGACGCAAACATCAAGGCAGCGAATCTGAATGGGTTAGCATTGCAGGCTTTGGAATGTCACCCTGGCTCTCCTGCCTCCAGTTTCCTCCCCCATCACATAAATCATTATGACTTTCAGGTTCCATAGCATAGAGATCTGTGGCCGTGACTGGATGAAAAACCTTTCTACAAAAAATTTCGTCTGTTTGCAACCTTCAGCTGCAGCCCAAGCTCCTTCTGGCCGAAATGTCCTTTTCCCATTGGCTTTGAAACTCACCCTCAAGGCCCAGATCATATGCTGACTCCCTGGGCAACATTCCAGCATCCTCAACAGAAGTAGGGCTTCCTGTGAATTGCCACTCCTTCCTAGAGTCCTGCTCAGTTGCCTTGGTTGGGTGCAGGACACATTTTATCTGTCTCTATATTCAGTGCCAAGCATGAGGCTTAGTGCTCAATCCATGTTTACTGAATGGCCAAGTGTGACACTCCTCCATAGGAGGGCCCTTTCATGGTGGCGTTTATTCTTAACTGGATGCTTGAAGTAGTGTTCAAGTATTTTAGGAAATGCTGTCCTTAAGTGTTTCACAAGACAAGCAAAGCAGGGAAACTGGCCCATTACTTGACTCAGTGGAAGTCTGGGCTCTCTTGGCCCCAAAACCCTCCCTTGACAGAAAGAAGACAGAGCATGCCTGGGAATGCACATTCCTGTGCAATTAGCAAGCTCCCACATAGTAAGCAGACTAATTTTGCCCGTACATCAGCAGTTTGCCTAATCAGTGAGTTCCACTCCGAGCTAGAGGAAAGGATTTGACGTCTAGACCATGGTGTGAGAGAACTAAAATCTGTGGTCCAAAAGAAAACCCTGCTATTAGTTTGATATTTGTCACAGAGGGGGCAACAAATTAAAGACATGCTATTTATTTCTTTATAAATACCTCCTCATTGTACAAATCTTTCACTACACCCACCTTCCACTCTGCTCCTTAGCCATGGCTGATATGCTCAACCCTTCTGAGTCTAGGTACCCTTGCAGAGGGGAAGATCCAACTGCATCTGATTCTTCATTCTTTGCTTTAGTTTGGTCAATATTTACTTTAAATCGGGACTTTCCAATTTAGCTTTTCTCCTAGGCTTTTCCAGCCGCAGAAGCACTCTATTTCCATCAGCCCCCTTCCCCTGATCCAGCAGAAAGCAATTCCAAGGCCATTTCTCTCAGTCAGATAGAGCAGGAAGCCTGTGTGGTAGAAGGTTGTGAAACTGGACACTGCCATATAGCCCCAGGGGACTGCCTTGTCCTTAGTCAGCTCATATCTAGAACTTTAGAGTAATGATCACCGGCTCTGTGTGAGTTGGGAAATCTCTGTGCCATAAACTACTGGGTTATTGGTGGCCTTCAGAATATTTCTTTAGTGGACTGTTTATCCTAAAAACATTCTGTGCAATACCTCATTCACAGTGCTAAGGTGTTATTTGTAAATTTGCATGGCCTGGGAGACCAGGACACCACACATGGTTCTGCAGAGCAGACCATTAATATATTCTTTAGAATTTACTTTCTCCACCATTTGGAGACCTAAGTGCTCTGATGTTGCTAAGGGCCAGCTGTCAGTACATGTTGCATATTCTGAACCTCATTTTAGCATTATGATTACTGATGTTATTGTAGCCTTTTCATTATTGTTGATTATTTTCATTTGAACATTATCTCTGCCTCCATTCTATTTGTCTCCAAGCTATACACTAGGGTTAGGTTCTAGAATCCAGAGCCCACTAGCTGTATATTGAACCTGTTCATTCTACATTTGGAACTGAGTTTGGCTGTTTTCTTCCTCCTCAACATCAGTTCAAGTCAGTGAATGTTCATTTCAGGGTCAAAGCAGAGGCCATTCTGTAAGGGGTCATAGGCAGGGAGGGAAGTTTCCTGAGTCCAGCAGATAAAGCACTCTGTGTTGATTCCAGGTAGCCGAGCAAAGGAGGGCCCTCTCACAGTGGGATGCTGAGAGAAGAGTTGCCAAGGAAACATCTTGGTGTGCAGAGGGAAGGTGAGAACATGGGTTATAGGGAAAAGATCTTTCTTCATGGACCTTGTCAGATTCTGAACATACATGGAAACATTTGAACCAACATGTCAAATCAGTGAAAAGCCTGTCTCACTATCTCCTACAAAGCCACTCTAAGCCAGTCTTATTCTGGAAAATCAGGTAAGAGCACCTCTCTACTTGACTGGGGGATTCCATGAAAGCAGAGGGTCTAAAGCTTTTGCTGAGAATGACATCATCCTTCAGCAGCCTGTTCACCACTGATCCCTCCTTTCCCATCTTCTTCCTCTTCTTTCCCAACTTCCCCAGACCAAGACCAGCTCAACTACCCCACGACCTTACATGGCTGGAGTCTTAGAATCCTCTGGCATTGCATAGATGCAGCCACTTTGGCATGTGGTTGTCCGTGATTTTAGTGTAGATTCTGCTTGGTTATTTTTTGGAGAGGGCAGGCCAAGGGGTTTGAAATAGGAATATTGAGGCTGAGAAAGGTTATGGACCTTGTTTTAAATACCCATAGCTAGGAAGCTGTGACTTCAAAACTCACGCCAAGCACTTCAAATCCCTGCTTTTCTTCCATTACACCACACAGTATTTTACAATCTTGTTTCTCAAGAAGGTTATTTTTTATATCCTTACATGGATTTTTAAGGTGATTTAGTCATTTCTTCTATTTTTCTATTTCTCCCACTACATATGTGACAGAAAATAATTATACCGCCAGAGTTCTGACTGCAGCTCTGTTATTATTATAGCCGAGTACCCTAAAGCAAATAACTTAAGTGACATATTTTTTCAGGCATCATTTTCTTACTGAGTGGGAGCAAGAGAAAGATGGACATTGGGAAAAACAGTCTTGATGGACAGGGCTACTCTGAAGATCAGCTTCATTGATCCTTCTTAAATGTCTAATAATTCAGTTCTCATAATGGTTATGGACATAGAGGTGAGCTGCCTGTGTTCTTCAGGGCAGAGCTGTTACAAGGCAGACTTGGGGATTTCCTCATTCACAAGGAACCCTGTCCCCCAAACCGCATCTTCCCAGTGACTAACTGAGATGATGCGAAAATGCCTAGGCACTCTCTTCCAACATCAGACAGCCCTGATGAATATACCCTCCAGCTGACCAAGGCTGCCATGGGACAACCTTCACTTCTTAACTTCTCTCTCTTTCCATCTCTACATCATCCTGCTCTGACATGTCCCCATCAAAGTCACTGATACAGAGAAAGTTCCCTAATGGCCATCTTGTGAACTGCTCTCCAACTGAGGACCCATCTTGGGACAATCACACACAATAGCCATTCTAAGCTGTTCCTTGCCCCTTCCACTGGCATCGGAATTCACTTGACCAATTAGTTGTGAGAATTAAATAAAATACCATGTCCATCTCTGGTATAAGCCAGGTAGAAAAACCCATAATTGGCCGACTTTCAGTCTGGCAATAGTGTATACATCTGGTAAGGAGTTCTAGGCCTGTGAGGGAATACACTGGCCTACAATAGGCCTGAGATACGAGTATAGCCTAGGTACCTGAGAACTACACACCACATAGTGACCAGGCTTTCTTCATGGCAGAAAGTCTTCTGGGTCTCCACCACCATTTGACAGCAGTGCCTCTGCTTTCACTATGCAATTATGGCTCATAGACATTTATTACTGGTTTCTAAGTTTTTATATACATGGTAAGGTAGCCTTTACACCTGTTATTTTCCTTGTGACTGTTTTTTTTTATTTCTTTAATTATCATCATTCCCACCTAGAACAATGTTTAAACATCTCCTCATAATCTTTTGTGAAAAGAATTTATAGAAATAAGTCAGCGAAATTCAATATTTTCATCATAGTAGGTCCTCGGATGTCATGTGGGTCCTTCCTAATTTTAGCATCGCCAGCACTTTCATAACACTGACAGTGAAGGCAATCATCACAACTGAAAAAAATCCATTTCCCAGTGTGCATATCTACCAAAAAAATCCCTTTATTTTACCTGACAGCTTTTCACTGTTTGCCTCAAACATCCTTGGGGACAGACACGTGGGATCTTTAAGGTCAGCTCCCCTTCACTATTAAGAGTAAACAGAAAGAACCTCAACCAGACCTAGCAAGAACAGCTGAGACCATCCCTTGCTCTTCCTGATAAAAATGCATGGCAAACTTGGGCAGCACACTGGAAGCATGGACCAAATTCCATCAACCTTAGCCATGCTTGATAAACCACGATGGATTCTGGTAGAAACAGAGAAAGGCAGGAGTCAAGTGACTGGTTACCATGTGGCATTGACTGCATTCACCACGGGCAGGAAGAAAGGACACAATCAAGCCTTAATGCACTCAAGCTCAGGGATGATGGCAGTAGCCCCAAGAGCAGACCCAAGTAACAAAAGAAGTTGATTTCAAGCCCACTTGAGATGGTTTCCAACATTGAAATTTGAAATATCCTAAGCAAGAGAGTAGTAAAGATTGATAGGTAGCCTTGGTATAGGTGGGACTGGAGCTGGTTCTTAAAGAGGGCTGTAAATAATTAATCTGGAGATGCAGAATGAACGAGGATGGAGACAGAATCTTGGAGCCCATCAGTATCCTCAGAGTGAGAGGATGACTTGGAGCTTGTGAAGACAGAGAAGGTGTATCAGAGGCATCCCACAGAGAGTGCAGAGAAATCAAGAGAGAATGCCAAAATTGTATGGGTAATACTGCCTCATGATGCAGGAGCTGCAAATAAAGGACAAACACGAGCCACTAGCTTTGCAAGACATTCGAAAGCTTTGAAGGAAAGGCCAGATTAAAATGGGTTAAAATGTCAACTGGAGATGAAGCACAGAAGATGTACACTATTTTTCAAGAGGTTTACACTAAAGATAGAGAGAGAAATAGGATAGCAACATGAAAAGCCGGGGGTGCCTGGTGAGGTCAGCTGTCGTCCTGCTTCGCGTTTGCCCTTTAACTTGTTTTGAAACTTACATGTGCTTGTGGAAAATGGAAGGGAAATAAGTCATAAAGAAACTGGAAAAGGGGGATGTCCTAGAGGAGGCAGGCATAGGAGGAGACTTGAAGGGATAATTTTGGCAAGGAAAAGAGTGCCTTCCTAAAGCAAGAAGAGACACTGCTCCCATAAGGGCCACAAAGAGAGAACATGGGGAATCTAGGTCACTCGGTTAGGTGTTTTATTGTACCCATTTCCCCTAATTTTAACAGTTCTATGATGATTATCTATATTCCTAATACATAATCTAAACCCCAGGAAAAGGAAATCCAAGTGTCAATCCCGTTGTGTAATTATCCCTCCTGTCACCTCAGAGCAGAACCCCTACACTCTGTGGAGATTATCACTTCTGACAGAAAAGGATCCCTAGCCTTTGCTGGAAGGAAGTCAGAAATGCACCTCTCATTCACCCCATCCCCACCCTCAGGGTGCTAAGGCTTTAATCATCAGTCATAGCTACTTACATGGGATGCTCTGTAATGCAACTCTGCTGAATGGCTCTTCTTCTCTGAGAACCTCCCCATCACCCTGTGTGGCTTAGGACAATTTGACCTCTGTTTCAGTTGCTGGCAGCCATAATCCACCATCTCTTACATGAGTGCATATGTATATACACAAAGTTACATTAAAATAGACCCCACAGGCCATGTATCAGTCTCCACTTTAAGGGGGAGCATTTAATGGCTGTTAGTATACTCTGAGAATGTAGCGACTAATCACAGGATTAACTTTAGACAGAATCCCTCCAGAAAGAAGGGTCAGAGCATGTCACTGCCATATAAGCACAGGTTACAGTGATTGGCTTCTACATATTCATGCAAGAGTCTCATATTTTTAGTTCTCCTACATAGGTCTAGGATCTATTTTAAGATAGTCTGTGCATGATATGACTAAGGGGACCATGCTTATGTTTTCCAGTGTGGAAACAGTTGCATCAGTACTGTTTTCCAAATTACTGAAAAGGAAATCAGGGGTGACAGATGAATTCTCTGCTATTGATTTAAAGGCCTGGTCAATGAATGTCTGAACGTCCTTGTCTTTATTACAGTAGTATTGCAAGTTCGGAATGTGAAAAACATGATAATCTTGATTTAGCTATTCTGGATCTCTTAAATTTCATCATATGGATTACAGAGCCCGCATCCGGGCAACTTCAAAGAATAAGCTGTGACTGTGATGTGCATTGATGTGAATCTGTCCATCAAATAGTGGAAGATCACCTATGAGCATTAGTAAGTCTTCTAGACCATGGGTGTGGGTGCTGAGGTGCTTTGTCACTTATGTGGGCCATCATTAAATTTTTGAAGACTTACGCTTTTGACAGCCTAAAATTTAAACTTCCTCTACTTGATCTCAGCCTATAGGCCGAGAAGTAACAGTTCATTCCCTCTCTGTTAAGCTGAGACAGACTACTGTTGCTGTCAGGCTTTAATAGTGCTGTCTATAGAGAGCAATGGATGACACTGAGTGATGAGCTTGCATCCAGTTCCTCTCTCTCTCTCTCCCTCCCTCTCTCTCCTCTCTCTCCCTCCCTCTCTCTCTCCTCTCTCTCTCCCTCTCTCTCCCCNCTCTCTCTCTCTCTCTCTCTCTCTCTGTGACTGAGAAGGTCAGAGGTCTTCTGGGTCTTCTCCAGTACCTCTCCACCTTACTTTTTGATCCACAGTCTTCCCTCTGCTGAAGATGGAAGCTGATAACTATCTAGGAGGATTCTCCAGGCGGCCCCAGGGACCCTCCTGCCTCCTACCTCCTGTGCTAGAGTTACAGATCGAATTTTTCTTTTTATTAATGAGGATGTTAGGGATCAAGCTCAGGTCCTCATGGCTGCACTGCCAAAAACAGTATCTCATAAGCTCCGTCTATTCACTTAGATGTTCAGGGTTTTCTATATAGAACTTTTATGTCACCTCAAGTTGAGAGACATTTGCATCTTTCTTTTTAATGTATATACCTTTCACTGACTTATTTCTGACAAGTACTTCTGGCAATGATTTCCAGTACTATGTTGAATAAAAATTTTGGGAGCAGAAATCCTTTTTCTTGATCTTAGCCAAAAAAAAATCCATTTTTTTTTTTTACTTTTAAAGATGATGGTTGTTACTGCTCCTTGACCAACTGGGGAAGTTTTCTTCTAGTTTAATTTACTTAGTATTTTTATGAATAATATTTATTCATCTGCAAGTTTTTATGCTTCTACAAAAATATGTGTATGTTTTTATATACTGTTGCTATGATGTGTTCCTTCTTTCCATTTCTGTTTATTTGTATTTTATGTGTTTGACTGTTTTGCCTGCATTTATGTCTGTGCATCACATGCATGCTTACTGCCTGCGGAGGTCAGAAGGAAGTGTTGGATCTCTTGGAACTGGAGTTACAGATGGTTGTAAACCACCATGTGGGGGCTGGGAACCGAACCCAGGTCCTCTGCAAGAATAACAAATGCTCTTAACTTTTGAGCCAATTCTCCAACCCCTGATGTGTTCTCTTAATGGATCTGTGGATGTTAAAACATGATTGACTTACCAGGGCAAGTTACATTTGGTCATAGTAAATATTTCCATATGCTATTTGAGTTTTGTAATATCTTTGCCTTGTATGTATTAGAAAAAGTGTTTCCCTTGCTCATTCTTTATCCTCCACTTCTTGAATGGGTTTCTAACAAATGGGTAGTAGTTTCTTAAATGTTTGGCAAGATTTACCATTGAAGTCAATGACCTTACAGTTTAGTTTTTCTGTATGTACATTTGTAAAATTACTAAGTAAGTATCTGTATTTTCTGTTTAGAGTATTTTAGTACCTCTTGAGTCCATGATGCTACTCTGTGTCTTTCTTAAATTATGTCTACATCATCTAAGTTACTAAATTGGTTGGTACTCGGGTATTAATAACATTCTCATAATTGTTTCTGTGAAGTCATGATCAATATCCTCTTTACTTTAGCAATATCCATTGTTGACTTTAGCAATTTTATCCTCTCTTATTTTCTTGTAAAGTTCAGCTAAAGTTTTGTCAATTTTATTCATATCCATTTGTCAAATAGTTTTCATGTTCCTATAAAAGACTGTCAGGTTTTTTCCCCCTTTGGGCTGCATTTATATACGGGCATCATGCCCATGCTTGTTGCCTGCAGAACTCAGTTAGATGCATCAGCTCCCCTGACATGGTAGCTACAGCTGGTTATCATTGAACCGACTTTCACTTTCCTTCGTTTTCTTCATCATCAATATTTAATTCATTCCCTCTCATCTGTAATCCTCTTCATTATTTTCTTCTTCTGTTTCCTTTGGGTTTGATTTTCCTCCCCCCTTTCCTACATCTTAACATAGATGGCAAGATTATCATGTGTCATTGCCTTCTTTTTAGATACAGGCATTTACACTATGGCTTAGAAGTCTTTATATCTGGAAACGATCTCTACAGTATGTTTTGGATGAACCCAGTGCATCTGTCTCAGTCTTTTCTCCAGTCACCTCATGATCTGTTCTTCCAATCTGGTTACTTGAGTGTGTTCATCTTGATATAGCTTTTAATTTCCTAAATTTATTTCTGTTATAGATTTCCATTTTAATCTTATTATGATCAAATACCACATATCATATAATTTCAGTCTTTTAAAATTTATGAAGATTTGTTTCACTGCCTAGCATCTAATTCATTATAGAGAATGGGCCATGTTTACTTGAGAATAATGGGCATTCTGCTGTAGTTTGTTGGGATGTTTCGTGGCTTGTTTTGGTTCTGGCCTAATTCAGGAGATATTCATTCCCCCAACTTCCTGATATCGCATTCCCAGTTTCACGTTATTGAGAGCAGGATAGTGACAGCCCACAGTATAGCCTACAGATTTTCTTGTTAAACCGCCTGTTTTCCTTCATTTTGGTTAAGTTTGCTTAGGTGTTTAGGGTCCCTATAATTTTATAACAATATTTTCATAAACTTTGTAACTTCCTTGTAGATTGATCCTGACTATTTTAAAATGTTACTGAATTATATACATCTTTTCTGTTTGAGGTTTATTTTGTGGCTGGCCACCTAGCTTCTTCATTTCTCTTTGTGAGGTACAACTTTTTCCTTTTTATTTTGCTGTATTTATATATAAAATATTTCTTTAATATGTAGCACATATTTGTAACGCCTTTTTAATTCAGTTTAATGGTTTCTACCTTTGGATTGAGTTGTTTGATCTAATCCCATTTAATGATATTAGTACACTTGAATTTTCTTTTTTCTATTGTCTATGTCTCATATATTTTCCTCTAGTTCTACATTTTACAAAAATAAATATTTTTGCTTGTTTTAATTAATGCAATGATTTTTACTGTTTTTAAAAATATTTTACTAGGGATTGATCTAAGATTCAGTGTATACATCATAACATATAAGACTACTTCATCTCCCCCCTTCACACACACACATTGTATTAGTCAGCTTTGCATTACTATATTAGAGACCCTGAAGTATCTTCACTTTATAAAGTAAAAAGGCTTCTTCATCTCGCAGTTTGGGAGGTTTGTGGGTTTAACACTTACACTAGCTTAGCTTCAGTTAGAGTCTCTTGGAGAATGATAATGGCTGGAATGTGTACATAGAAAGCAGTCACACATGAACCTGGAAGCACAGGCAGGGAAGAGTCAGGCTTGTTCTTTTTATAACAATCCTCTTATGGAAATTTATGAGGTTGCAAAAGAACTACCACAGGGTCATATGCAAATTGCTTCCTTCCTCAGTGACTAAATTAACCTCAAAGAGATGTAGAAAATATTTTATACACTCCCACTTTTTAACTCTTGTTTGGTTTTTCTTATGCATATTAGACTCTATATACACTATAATCCAATAAATAGCAATGTTTTTGGATGCATTATTTTAATTGTGTGAGTTTTATAGAACTGAAGGAAAGAAATGCAAGTACGTATTTTTAGTTTGCTGTATTAATCATCTTATTTACCATTTCTTATTTTCTTTATTTATTCCTGTAAACTAAGTTACCATCTGGTGTCATTTCTTTGCGCTGATGCAGCTTTGCTCCCATCCACCTCTTTTATGGCTCCTCTTGTCAGATAGATTGCATTTCTGGATATTAGAACTGCAACAATACAATTGTATGCATATTGTACTCTACAATTGCTTTGTAAATCAGTTAAGAAAAGAAAGAATAAGCATTTACACTGCCTTTTATAATTGCATAATTACTTTTATCAGGATTATTTGCTTTCTCCTGTTGATTTGAATTACTCTCTAGGGTCACATCCTTTTGTTTGGAATAATGCTCTTTAAATTTTTCTGTGAGGTGGTATGCTTCCACCAGTTTCTCGTCGTCTTTGTTTAGATAGAACTATACTTATTTTACATGCACTTTTCAGAAACTAAATCGTGGATTTAAAAGCAATTTTTAAATCGCAACAAAATGTAAAGAAAATGTATCAATATTCTCTATCACCTCTGCCCTTTGACACGTGGAGTCCCATCCTCACTCCCCAGCAGTGTGATGCAATGTATTTGTTTCAGTTGGTGAAGCTGGCTTGACAAATAGTAATCACCCAGATTTTGTATCAGGTTCTCTCAGCGTTCTGGTGTCGTACACCTTATTTGACAAACACACACTGACATGTGTTCACAAATACAAAATAGGCACATTGCATTCAAAATTCTTTGTGTTTTGCATTTTCTGTCTCTCTTGAGATCCAACGTCTGACACCCTCTCTGACTCCTTACCATGTCTGTATCTGCTTTTCCCAAATGCCACGCAGTTAGAGTCCTATAGTATGAAGTTGTTGCAGCTTGGCTTCATTTGCTTAGGAGTGTTCATTTGTGTTTCCTCCAAGCTTTCTTGTTCAATATCTCATTTCTTTTTAGTGCTTAATAGTATTTTATTGTCTGTATTACCACAGTCTATTTATCCATCCCTTTACTAAAAGATGCCTCTTAGCTGCTTCCAAGTGTAATGATTATGCATGAAGTTGCTATAAACATCCTTGTGCAGGTTTTTCTGTGGACATAAGGTTTCTTATTATGCGAATACTAAAGCATGTGGTTTCTGGATTGTATGGCAAAACATGGTTGGTTTTTTCACAAACTACCAAGCTCTTCTCAAGGGTCTATAACATTTTGAATTCTCTTCAGGGATGTTTACAAGCCCCGTAATCCAATATTTTTGCCAGGATACAAATAGTCCTTGGTTTGGATTTTGGTTTCTCTAATAGGTATCTGGTAGAATTGCATTACTGTTCTAGGTTTCTTTGTTGGCAAAGGAGATGGAGTGTCTCTCCAAATGTGTATACTTAGTGTATACATACTCCATATGTGTATATAGTTAGTTGTCCAATATTTTGACCACTTTTTAAAAGATTATTATTATTATTATTATTATTATTATATTTTAAGCATTCTTAGAATATTTTGGGTAGCAGACCTTTGGCATTTATGCTCTTTGTAAATATGTACTTCCAGTCTGTGGAATTTTGTTCCTTTTCCTGTCATAATGTTTTCACTAGCATATGGTCCAAGAATGGATTCTTCCTTTCATGGACCAAGTCTTTGGGATTATATCTAAAGCCTTTGCCAGGACCGAGTCCAAGAACTTTCTCCTGTGTTACCTTGAAGTAGTGTACAGTTTGATGTTTCACATCAAGGTCTACAGTTCATTTGGAGTTAATCTTAGTCAAGAATGCAAGTTCTGTATGTAGGATTATTTTTTGCTGTTGTTTTGTTTTTCAATGAGCAGTCATTTGTCCATATTTTTTATTACAAAGATTATCTTTTCTGTATTTACTTCCTTGTTAAAATTAGTAGATAATATTAATGAGTTTTTTCTGGGCCTTTTAGTCTGTTACATTAATCTGTAATTTCTAATTTTTGTCTTTCTTTTTAAGAAAATTAGTGTTTGTGTGTGTATGTGTATGTGTGTGTGTGTGTGTGTGTGTCCAGAAGAGGGCATCAGAACTACTGGAGCTGTAGTTGCAGGTGATTGAGACCCACTGGATACAGGAGCTGCAAAGCAACAAGTACTCAGTGTTCTTAAATACTAAGCCATTTCTCCAGTCCCCCCACCATATTTTTTCCTTTCTATAAAACTTCACCTACTTCATTCCTGTGACTTTAAGTCTTCAAGCTGAGTAGTGCCCTTCCCAGCTTTGTTTTCCTCCCTCCATATTCAGTGACTATCCTAGCTTCTTACTTTCCCATACAAACTTTGTAGCTTATCAAACAAATAACTGGCAATGGCTTTTGTGTGTTTCATCTACTGCACAGATCAAGTTGGGAAGAACGTGTGGGAATTGAACCTGCCCAAGTGTGAATGGTTATTACTTATTGTGTAAGAATGATTTTTTTCACTCTCACTTTATATATTTTTTCCTGTGGGTAGTTATTGTATATCACAGGCTGGCCTTGAACTCCCTATTTATCTCAGGAAGTCCTTGAACTGACAATCCTCCTTCCTTTACCCCCCAAGTGCTGATTATAAGCACATCTATGCATGACACAAAGTGTTGCATGCTGGGTGTTGTGGCACATGACTTCTATCGCAGCCTTAGGGAGGCAGTGGTGGGTAGATCTCTGTAAATTCCAGGCCACCCAGGCTTACATAGTGAGACCCTGTTGCAGAAAATAATTAATTAATTAAAAGAAAAGTAAAAATATTTTCCCTTTTGTATTTTACCTTACATCTTGCTGCCTTGTTATAATTGCTTATTAGTTCTTCAAGATTGTGTGGCTTTATTTCAGATCCTCTGTATAGGCTATCATGCTATCTGTGTATTTTATATTGCAGCCCCTATAATGATTCAACCTTTTCGAGACTAGTTTTGACTTCCTTGTTTAGTGACTTATTCTCTTTCTAATTATGGTTTCTGGTTCATTTTGTCTCATCAACTTCTACACTTGAAAGTCCAGGTATGGTAGTATATTTCCTGTTTCACATAGATTTTTATGATTTTATAAATGTTTTCCTCACTTTCAACCTTATATTAATCTTTAAAGGTCTTCATAATAAATATTAGCACACATAAAATAATTAATTTATCTTTAGAGTTTTTTTCCTGTAACTGAGTCAAGCTTTAGTGGGGTCTGTTCAATGGAGAATCCACACAGCTTGGTCCCCAGAAGATCAGATGAAGGAATAGGCATGGACTTTGTTTGCTTGTTTTTAAGGCCCCTGGATTTTTTCAGTCTGTCACTCTCTTCTTGCTATGTGGCTTTTTCCACACATACTTCTACTACTGTGGTCCGATCTTCAGTGAGAACCACAGTAGAGGATGGAAACATGTTCTTGAATCTTTAGAACTATGAGCTAAGGAAACCTATTTTCTCACTGAAGTAACCAATCTGGAACATTTTATTATAGCAACACACACAAAACAAAACAAATAAACAGATGAATACATGAATTCTGCACATACTTAAAAGGGCAATGGATTGTAAAACAAACAAACATCCTAAAACTCCAAGTTCAAAGGTGAGACTAGTTTTGGGGTGGTATGTACCTGTTTGTACCAGCCACTCTGGAGGCTGAAGTACAAAAATCACTTCAACTGTGGAGCTTGAGGAAGACTGGGAAACATATACATATGCATACATATATATATATATATACACACACACATACACACACATACATACACACACACACTAAACAAAAGACATCAGCTGTTACTGTAGTCCTGAAGATTCTAAAATCATGTATACTTAATTAAGGCAATACCAGGCTAATTTACTTTGGAACGTCACTATCTCCAGTGACTAGAAAATATGTTCAAAGTATTTATCAATGCATTTATTACTCTTTGAATCAGAATCCCACTTTTCTTTTCCAGCATAGGATGTTATTTTTTAAAAACCTCACTTTCCCTGTGGTTGTCCAGCATCACTCACTAAGATCAGACCTTACTCAAGGTCTCCTTGAGCTGTTTCTCTTCAGGATCTTACTCTCCTTTTCTAGTGAAGTCAGCTCTGCCTTTCCTTCAGGACTCTACTTCAGGCTGACCCCCTCCACAGAGACCCCTGAAAGTAGCTCCCACCTCACTAGCCTTTCATTTATGTCACCCATTATGGAATTTGTTCCTTATGACTTCATGTGGATCTTCCCTCTGGAGGCCAGGAATTCTCTATCTAGAATCCCTCGGTCTTCTAAGGCATTGACAATTAACCTGTGAACTAGTTACTCACTCTATTATTTTTGGAGCCCTCAGATAAATTATTGCCTCTTCAGTAGAGCTGCATGAGTCTTATCTCTCTTCCTACCTTCCACAGCTCAGTGTTGGAAGAACTTTAAACTCTCACACGAAATGCCCAACTGTGATGAAGGTATTTTCTTCTGGATAAATAAAGAAAACAAAGGCTGCATCCCTTACAATCTCTCCAAGTGACGGTCTGCCAGAAACTCTGAGTGTCTTCATTCCCTGAAGACACAAGTAGAATCTTGTTTTGCTCCTTGTGATGACTTAATAGGTTATGGTGGCACAATATGGCTTTGGACAGCATTAAAACAATCTTTCTGACTTGCATATAGTTTTCTCTGTCATGTTTCCTATTTTATTTTTGTCCATGAAATAATGTGCATGTTTCTATTATACTTAAATAAAAATAATACACCGTAATGACTCTATCTGTGTTGTGTGCAAGCTGTCTAGTCCCTGCAAATAGCCTTTCTTTGCATGGTTTCGCTTCTATCCTTATGTCTACCATACCTCACTTCTGGTTTTCCACATGGTGGGCATACATAATACTCTAGCTTTTATTAACCAGGCTCTTCTAATTCGAAACATGGAATGACCTTGTTGAGGAGGTCGCACTTGTTGAGTTTTGCTCCCTTTCCAGGGTGGAGGGACAAGGCTGTCAGTGAAGGGTAAAGACAGCTGTTCACTCTCCAGAGCTTGCTTATGGCAGGCTGCTTCCTCGCTTCCTCTGGCCTCTCTCATCTTTCCTGCATTTTTCTTTCAGCCTTTTCTCCCCTGCTTCAAACCACATGGAACTTTCATTGTTGACTTCCACACCCGCACAAGGAGTGTTCTGCCACCACTGACTGCTGCTGGCCCTAACTTACATAGCTTCTTTCACTTCGTCTATTTCCATAGAGTACAGTGCTGCTGCCACTGCTGTGGGCTATTCCTGGTGACAAGCATCATCACAAGGGCACTTGCTCTCTCTGTAGCAAGACCACCAGGAGTTAAGACCTTCATGTTTGTTGTGTCTAGCGCCCACCATAAGCAAACGGGTGTTTATCACTTGAGTAGATGAGGAGTGGCTTCCTGCTCAAGACAGCTACTCTAGGGCAAGTTTCCTACTATCGGTGGCTTCCAGATTTCTGTGTCTCTGTTTGGGAGAAACAGTAGCCTCCTAGTCATAAGACACAAACTCTTAGAAGCTCTAATTCTACGAAGTGATTTTTCTGAAATTCCAACCTGCTTTTGCAGACATCGCTAGAATTGGGCAAAGCCATTTCATACCCCATGTGAAATCATCTCTGCTAAACAGATAAGCCGTTGCAGTGGATTCTGCTTTCTGTGAATGAAACCTGACTGACAAATGAGCCAACCACCTACTAGGGGTTGTCTAAAAGCAACTGGCAACACAGCTACCAAGGTCCTATTCATTGCTGACTGAATATTCTCCTCAACATGTCAGGAGAGAAAGCTCCATTATTCATTTTCTGGCGCTGCATCTCCTTGTGTGCATTTTCATTAAAGCCATCGTTTGTCATGTTAAGCAGCTGTTGCAACATAAAAAGTAGCTGTCAGATAATATGGCATTTGGAAATAGTGACATTTTCCTTTTAATGTCTTTTTTCCGCCATCTCTCTCTACTCTCTTTCAAACTATTGCTGCCGTGCCGATGTGCAGGGACCGTCAGCCTGACAAGTGGCTCTGTTTGCCACTGAACAAAAACAGAACTGAGAACAGACCCTTCCTTGTTCTCAGTGAGTTCCCCCGATCTTCATGCGAAACCATAGCCCTCTTCTTTCATGGGTGGGAGGCACTAAACGACAGATCAGACCTTGGTTACCTTTGGCTCATAGTTATGTCAACGGAAAGAGAACACCTGTCATGGAACAGAGTTGCCTGTCACCTGGTATCACAGCTTCGGAAGCATGGGCACACCCAGGTCTACAAAGAGCTTCTCACTGCCCATCCCTGGCATGTTCTCCCCAGCTATCACTCCGCACACCACATAGTTCCAGCAAGTGTGACAGTTTTGTGTTTGTTTCTTGTTTGTTTTTAATCAACTAGTGTAATGCTGCCAGAGCCTGCCTTGGCAACCTTTCTCTTTTAATTGATGAAGCCTCTTCATTCCCAATTGTGAGCTGTATCCTGGCCTAGATTTGCAGATAGATGTTGCCTACACGCTAAAGAATTTTCTGGGGCTCATGTTGCTAGTCTGTGTAGGAGAAAACAGGTTTTGTCACAAAATGCAATCATTTCCCCTAATGATAAAAACCACTAATTTCAATATTCTATGCTTATATGGCCATCATTCCGCTGCCAGTTCTCTTGTGCGACGACAGTTCCCATCACGTTGTATGTTTGTGCACTAGAAATCCCCATCAGCAGCCCTATGACTCTATAGCAATGCACGTACTCCGCGCTCACTTCACTTGCCTTTGAAGGTGCTGTGGACATTGTGGCTTAGTGTTGTCATCATCTCAACACCGTAGACGCCCTTGTTCATTAACCTTTTCATCACAAACGTGCACTCCAGTGCCAACCTTGGAGAAACAGGGCCTTCCACTTTCTGAGTCCGCAGCTGAACGACAAGCACAATTAGGGACACATCACAACTGATTGGCTCCTGCAGAAGCCTGGGCTCACGGAGGTCAGGAGCACTCCCCCTCCCTGATTACACCATTCATTGGTCAACTGCTAGCCCTACTCTCTACAATACCCTTTCTCAAGCCTCTCCACTATCATCTCATTCATACGAACACGTCTCCCATCATCTAGGTCCTGTCACTCCCTATCCATGGACTCCTGCTCCCAACAGACATTCACCACCTTCTTTCAAGAGAAAGAGAAGCCACTGCGAGGGAAGGCTCTTACCGACCTCTGACCAAGCCTACCAAACCACTTCTGTGTGGATCTGCCTGCTCTTCACCTACTCAGAAGATGCCATGCCCTTTCGCATATAGACTGATAACCAGCTGTGCTTGGAGTTTCAGCCCATCCTGATAGCTCAGGAGGTTTATTCTAACAACGACTTCTTGTCTCTTCATAGGTTATATTTTACTGTATCAAGGTCACCCTTCCTGCTGGTCTAAAATATAAGAATTTACTTTTTTTTTAACTTGGACCTTCACCTTTCAGCCATCTTTCTACAGTTTTTCCTCGTTTCAGCCAAATGTCAGACAGGATTTTCAAAAAGGGGAAAACGATGTAAACACAGTACCCATTCAAAATTCCAAAAACTTGGAAAATCAATCCTGAAAGTATTAGAATGAACCCTGATGAGTTTTACAGGTAAATAGCTACAAGTCGATAGAAAAAAACGTGTAAACAATGACTGGCAAGAACAGGGCTATGTACTCACATGGAACTTTTAGCAGAGGCCGGCAACAGAGCACTGTAATTTCAGCTATTTGGGAGTCTAAGGTAGGAATTTCATCAGTTCACTATTAGCCTGTGTGATTTGGTGAGACCTTATATCATACAGTTTTAAAAAATACTAATATAATAAATAATAAAAAATTGAGATTCTTTAATTACCCAGTTTACCTTCTTTTGACCTGAAGTTGCATGCAAAGTAGTCTGAGCCTTTCACATCCCAACCCATTTCTAATCATTGGAAAATTTATTTTTCTGGAAAATATTCTTTATTCTGTCTAGTAAGGCATTTTCTGAAATTAGTAACTGGTCTCTTTCGTTTCTGTCTCACACACCAGGGTTATTGCGACACACCAGACATAGCTTCTGGGGGAAGAGGAGCCATTTCCCAGTTCCATATCAGACAGTACTTTTCACATGCCTGCCGATCTAGGTCTTAGAATGTCAGCTCAAAGTTCATTTTTAGAAAGTCACTGATGACTGCTTTGGACTTGTCACAGTTGCCTAATTTAAGACATTACCAGGTCTGGTAAAAGAGAACCAGTCCAGCTGTGCAGTGATGGCGCACGCCTTTAGTCCCAGAACTCGGGAGGCAGAGGCAGGTGGGTCTCTGAGTTCTGGGACATCCAGGACTACACAGAGAAACCTTGTCTTGAAAAACAGAGAAAGAGGACAGAGACAGTCAGACAGATAGACACAGAGAGAATTGGTCCCCAGAGATACATTGCACTGGAAATCAAAATGACTGTATGACATCTGCCATGTCTGTCAGATTTTTATTTTGTCCTTTCTCCAGGGGACAGACAGTTACTGAACTTAGCTTTAAAACTGGACATATTGCAGCTGGAGAAGAGATTCGGTTGAAGAACACAGACTTAGAATCTATTCTCTTAATAAAGCAGCCTTTGCTAAAAAGCTATTTTCCCATCTGTGAGTGTCTCCTATAAAAAACAGACAGCCAGTTATTAATCCTGAGTCACTGATGTGACCAACATCATTCCACCTCTGACTTGCGTTTATTTCCCTTGTGGGGGTCAAGGATAAGGTCAGCCTGTAGAGTAGATAAGAGCCCCCAAACTCCCATCATCAGGTGTTCTAGCGACTTGCAGAAAAATAGGATGATGGCTTTGTAATAGCTAATAGAGTTTCTGATTTAATTCAGATGTTAGAAATTAGCAAGGACTCCATTGAAAGCTTCCTCGTCACTTATAATAACAAGATAATAAATCACTCCCAGCACTTTCTGGCACTTAGGATCCTATTAGAAATGAAAGACTTGATTCAGCTACTCTTCATAGTTTGTTTTTCATTTATTTATTAAATTACCTGTAAAAGTTCAGAAGAGTAAAGGTATACAGCTTGCATTTTGCTTCCAAACATATAGATAAGTGACAGCATCTCTATGGAACTCTGTATTTCAAAACTGGAATAGGGAGAGAAGTGGAGGAATATTCAGATAACGCCACAGGCAACTTTCTGCCATTTCCACCATTTGGAGGACCAGTGACATATAACTGAAATCAAGAGATGAATGGAAGACCATGGTCTCCAACACTAGCTTCTTCTTGCCTAGGTGAGATGGACCACTTTCTCCACAGTTAAGGGCTTTGGTACCCTCAACAAATCACCATCTCTCCCCAGTATCTACTTGCAAAGCTGCTGGTATGCCTAATAAAATAATATGTGTGAGAGTGTTCTGTAAATTGCCAGGCTCAACAGATGCTAGTTATTTTTGTTTATGAGGGGCTTTGTGTGTGTGTTTTTTTTCTTGTTGGAAATACTTATTCAAAATAGGAAGCACTGATTGCTTAGCTATTTACAGCTGCTTTGCTCCCTCTGCCCTAGGCTCCAAAGGAAGATCTATCTCTCCTACTCGGCTGAGTCTCTGAACCTAATCCTCCACTGTGTCAATAACAACTAAATAATACCCTAAAATACCAAGAAACTGGAACTGGGCCAGATTCCATCTATCTTTAACTCATAGGCATCTGTCCATTTGAATTGCATTTCCCTGATCCCAAGAACTCACGTCACACTAACAGTATATGCAGCTACACATTCACTCGTGTAGCCATATTTTTTTCATCTTCTCATAAATACACTTTGGCAGAACTTATGTCATCTGCTCCTTGAATTGTAAATATAAGGAAGAGATATTTAGGAGCAGTGGGAACTGGTGTACCCAACAACAGCTGGCAGATATAATTATATAGCACACGTATAGGAGTCTTTGGTGACCTACCTGATCTATGTACTTGCTAAAATAGGAAGTAGGTTCAATATATTTAATTCATTTCAGAAAAGTATTTATTACAATGGCTCTGAGCAGCTTAGAGTCATGGTGAATTGAAAGAAATATGGTGATCTCTCTCTCTCTCTCTCTCTCTCTCTCTCTCTCTCTGCTATAGTGGTTTGTAATCTCATAGAAAGATGATATTCACATAGGAAATTACTGGGAGACATATAATTGACTGATGTGGGCCAGAGTAGATATGGAACTCCTGATAGAAAATGCAGGGCCTGCTGAAAATGGTTTGCCTCAAAGGAAAGAGAAAGAATGAGAAAATGGCACTGTCAAATTGGTAAAAGTAGAAATGAATACAGGACAGAGGAGGGCTGAGGAGGATGGACAGTTGCCTGACAGTGACAATTCTTCTTCAGAGCAAAGTGGCCAACAGCTGATGACCGGTAAAATATGAGGTCGGAGATGAGCTAAAGACTAGGCAAATAGTGTGAGCTGTTATCCTCACCCTCTGAATCTGGCCTCCCCTTCTCTTTCCTAATGTATTAGGAGCACTCCTTCCTTTGTGCTCATGAAATATCAGTGTACCTTATGAATATGCACATCTATTATGTGCTAATCAAAAATTAAAACAAAAATATAAAGAAATGGAAATTTAATTACTCTGATTTGATCATTACTCATTGTATACATGCTTCAAATTATAACACCATACCCCATAAATACTTGCAATTAAAATAATAATGATTTTTAAAGTAACGAAAAAAAGATTTCTCCCCTTTAGCATACATGACTGGCTCTAGATTCCCTTAGATTGTCTCTTTAGAGCTGCCATTCTCCCATATGGGCATAACCTGCACCAACTCCAGTCCTGTAACTTTCTTTTTAGCTTACGTCTTTACCATCAACGATGTTTTCACTTATTTATTTGTTCATTTATTACCTTTGCCTCTAGAACAAAACCTTAAATAAAATCCCCACAACCAAAAGAAAATGTGGGATTGAGGAAGTAGACATGAAGGTGTTCAGAATATAGTTCTGGAAGCCCTGGGGTACATGCGCTAAAACAGTCAGAGCTTTGGGGAGAAAGCAATATTTAATACAAGTTCTAGGAAAGGAAGCAATGAGCGAAGGGGCTGAGGACTAGGATGCTGGGTGGAAAGCTACAGATGGAGAAAGTGAAGTGTTTAGGACAAGACTAAATAGTCCATCAAATGTCATCGCTAAAGAAGACACAGGGGAGTCAGGGAAGGGTGAATCTGGAGTTTGGGAGACATTAGGCACTTTGAGGAAATGGCTTTCATGGTGCTAGAGAAGGCAACAGCCACAAGACAGTGCCTGGAAATACTCAGGAGCTGAAGTCTGGCAGTCCACCAGCTTTTCCCACCCTGCTCCAGTCTTGTCTTGCTGAGTAGAAGAGGGTCACAAGCAGCCTGTCCAGAACTCCTCCACCTCCACCGAATCATGAAGAGGGGAGAAGGGAGAGGCCTTTCTGCATAATAAAAATCAGGCATCGAGAAACTCCTCCTTCATTTCTTAATTACCAGTTTATATTCAATTCCTGCAAGGGAGATTAAAGTTTGGCATTTTACGTTATTATTAAACTATCATATTAATAATAGCCCTGACATCTTTAATACTTCAGCTAGAAATCATTTATTTCTTCTAGAAACAACAAGAAGAAGTAGGCAGAGAATGCTGTGTTTTTAATTTGTCTTACGTATTTCTTGTTTTCTAAAACATGGGCCCTGTGGATTTATTACTGGTAAGTACTTTGTAATGAAGTGTTAGCAAGGAAGGCACTTGAAGTGCCTTTAGCAAGTTTAATTTTTAAGTGCATTATATAGTCAGGAAATTGACATTAAATACAGGCATGTACCATCCCCTCTCTGTTCTCCCTCAGTGGCTTCCGGGCCATCTCTACTCTGCTCACAAGCAAGAGGTAATTTGTTAAATGCTCAGTCACAAATAGGCCCAAGGGTTTCCCTTCAATTTACTGGTCCTTGTGGACAAGAGCCAGGGGGTCTGCTCTGAGTCTTGGAGGGGATGCTGCCTTGACTGCTCTCATAAGCATGTATTTGGCATTTGTTTCATGCCCTACACAGTCCTATGCACAAGGGAAGATACAAAAGTTGTATAAAAGGTACAGTTTGGAAAGCGAGTTCAGTACCATTTTATCAGTAAGACAGAGAAGATGATCCAGAGCAATCAGGAAGCAGTCTTTGAGACCTGGCAGAACACTGTTGTAGCACAAGGGACCACATTGAGGCTATGACAGAGCCACAAAAAACAGGGGTCAGAGCTGTGTGACAAAGTAAGAATGCTGTTTGGACTAGCAGCTGAAGAGAGGAGAGGACTGTCTTAGCTAATGGAAGCCTAAGTTATGGGCCATATTCACAGTTGGCATACCCAAGGAAACAGAAGAAAGTAATCTGGCCCGAAGAGGAAGCTGGGGAAGCAATGAGAGTCAAGAAATATGGGCAGGAAAGGACCTTGATGGTCTGAGAGACAAATGGTCTCACACAGTAGGTGTGCAGACAGGAAACTGCACACACCTAAGGAGTTATCTGCTGGCTACTTGCCTAATACATATTTACAGGGATATAATTTCTTAGCTTCATGTACAATGACCACAAAAAGAGATTTCATGAGGAAAAGCAGAAAGATAGCAATGACTACCATTTTGGTTTATGAATGATGAACTCATGCCCAGCTAATTCTAGGAAAAGGATTAAAGGTGAGCAGTAAGTGCAATCTCCATATAAAAGTGAGCTACATCAACCTAAGCTTCAAATACAACACGAGGAAGGAGAAAAATAACATAAAGTCATTTCTATTTGTGAGGAACTACGTTAGGCAACTCCCATTTTTATAGCTTACCTTGGAAGGAAGGAAGTCAGGATTTAGAGTTTTAAATTAGTCCCACCAGATCAACGTTTGTGTAGTTAAGATGCGCATGCAGGCTTTAGGCTCTAAGCCCAGGACATTTTCTACTGTATAGCTCTCGGGTAAGACTAGGCCTAGGCCTCACCTCTTCCCTGGATGCATTTGAACTCTCTGTATCTTCTCTCCATTCCTCAGAGCCCAGTGTTCCTCAGGCAGGCACCATTTTGCTCTGCCCATGGGCCCCTTATTTCTCTCCTCTTTCCTCGTACCTGAGAAGACATCAGGACTTATCACACATATCACGTACATTGAGGAGCAATTCAAATTTCTCGCAAATGCAATCACTCCCTCTTTTAAACACCGACTCCTCTAGCTCCTACTTCTATCTGTAACTGTGACTGCTTACATGCTTGTGGATTTCTTGGGTGAAAAGTTAAGGAAAATGAGAGGCCTCGGGAAAAAAGGAATTCATTGTAGATATATAAGTCTGTGAAACAGGGGCTTTCATTGTACCATGAACCTTAACTTGGACGCAGGAAAACTGGGTTCTTTAACCAAACCCCAATTCACATTCTGGACATCATTTCCTCCTTGGAACTATAACTCTTGGAACGTGACAGACTCAAAATCTCTTCATCTTCAATATTCTGCTACTAATATTTCCAGTCATTAAATAATACTCAAGTTTTTGATTTGCTCGATAAACCAGAATTTTTTTCAGTTTGTAAAGAGTCAGTCCAACGTGGTGGCCTGTGACTCAGCACTTAAAAGCTGGAGGTGGGAAGATCATGTGTTTGAAGCCAGCTTTAGGTAGAAACTAAAATCTGGAAGAACCGAGGATGTAGCTTAGTGGTTAGACACTTAGCTGGTAGATATATAAGGCCCTGGGTCCCATTCTCTTATTGCACAAAAGCAAACAAACAAACAAACAAGCAATTTCATTTACTGAAGCAGTCAACTCTAGTAAGACAGCTCTGCCGATCCCTCTAGTACATGGGCAATGCCACTTTTCTTGGGCCCCTGGGCTCCTTGAAGAGCACAGAGCTAAAATTCTCATTCTCAGCCTGGGTAATGTGCTGTGGCTCATTTGCATAACAATTACAAGCATTAGAAAGGCTACTGATTGGAGCATTCCTTGCCAAATTATGATAGCTCTTTGAATGACACTGCTTTCCTGTCTCTGAACAGCTGCTAGCGGTGCTCAGAGTCCTCACTCATCCCGAGACTGGAACTACCCACTCCAGCCTCTCAAGTTCCTTTGCAAGTGCCATCCCAGCATCTCCCCTTATCAAAATCTCTGCCAAAGACCATGCCAAGGGATCTTCCCAGGCAGGACAAGGACTCTCCCAGTACCAGAGTTCTAGAAGGGAAAACAAAGACAGGGCCAGCACACTGGCTCAGTGCTTCGGGGCTTGGTCCAGGCTTGGTGCCTGCTTGACCAAGTTTCCACTTTAACAAAAAGTCAATTATTTACTTGAGAAATATGTAGATGCTGCTTTGTGCCAGCATCGTACCAGGTCCTGGTCACAGGAGATGAAAAAAAAAACGAGTTCATATTGCTCTGCGATGCAAATGCCTGTTACACTTCCATACGTTCTGTGCAAGCTCATAGACGACCAGAATCCCTCTGCTTGTTTCCGTCACCTCATCCCTGTGGAACATCTCAGTGGCTCTAGCACTCCTGTCTGATATGTCTTCTTCTCCATGTCTCATTTTATGTATATAAATTTCCCCACTACATATTTTTTAAAGGAAAATGACATATTTTCTCTACATATGGTTATATGTATTTATAAAGCTAAGCCAATTGCTGGTTGTGCAAGTGGTAAGAGTGGTAAATTTAAAGAAAGGAATGCATTAGCCAGCCTTCTGTCACTATGACAAAACACCCGAGGCCATTAGCTAATGAGGGAAAAGGTTTACTTGAACTGATGGTTACAGACGGTTCAGCACTTGGCTGATTGTCCCATTGCTTTGGGCTTTTGGTAGAAAGGTGTGGCTGAGAAGGTGGGAGGGGAGCATTGTCAAGGACATACCCCCAGGATCTAACAGCTCACTTGGTCCTACTGCTTGTCACCTCTGAAGATTCCATGGTTTCGTTGTAGGACTCGGGCCAGCGACCAAGCTTCAGCACGTGAACTTTAGGTGTCCGTTCAGATCAAATCACATCACCACAATAAGGAAGACATGGAACAATCACCTTTTTAGCAGGTCCCCTTTGTGTCAGCAACCTTTCCTGCATCCACTTTGTTGAACTCAGAACTGTCTAGATTCTTCAGAAGTTTTCTAGGGGGTATGACCTTGCATTGATACTGAGGTCTAGTAATTCTAAAGGCCACAGCCAGGGTTGGTTTGTAGAGTACCTTAACACAAGAAAGTACCTGTCTCATGGTGGACTTAGTCTCTCCCAACCCCATGATCTATGCTAAATCCAGAAATATCCACTAAATATCCACTGCATCTACCCAGATTCTGGTGGGATATGTCACCATCTGTGCCTGAATCTTCTAACTACACAGACACAATGAGTTTACAATTACAGCTACATTTAGTTGAACATTTAATATCCTCAAGAATGCATCTGTTATTAGTCATTCAACATGAATTTCACAAACAATTACTAGAGTTTGTGATTATGTAATCTCAACAAATATTTTATATAGCTCATTACAACCTTAGGGAAGAAACAAATAAGGCTAACTACATAACATTAGTTAGGAGGAGATCACTCCATTATAAAGCATGGGAATATATCATCATTTTATTTAATCCTTACAAAACATATCAGTAGATACTGTGATAAATCCTTGCCCCCATTATTAACAGGTAAGAAAATTACATTTGAAATGTTAAGGAACTTTCACATGGCAAAGTAACTAATTGAAAGAACTCAATTGGACCCCTGCTGGTCCAAGAACATTGAACAGTTGTAGAAAGGAGGCTGCTTGTTCATCTAAGCCACCTAGAACCAAAATAACCACACAGAAAATATATTATTTAAAACACTGCTTGGCCCATTAGCTCTAGCTTTTTATTGGCTAATACTTACATATTAATTTAACCCATTTTTATTAATCTGCGTATGGCCACTTGGCTGTGGCTTACCAGCTAAAGTTCTGGTGTCTGTCTCCAGTGGGGCTACATGGTGTCTCTCTGACTCTATCTTTCTTTCTCCCAGCATCTATTTTAGTCCCCCCCACACACCTAAGTTCTGCCCTGCTATGGGTCCAAAGCGGTTTCTTTATTCATTAATGTTAATCACAGCATACAGAGAGAAATTTCATATCACCTCTCCTTTTCTGTTTAAATAAAAAGGAAGGTTTTGTTTTTAACATAGTAAAATTACATATAACAAAACAGTTATTAAGCAGGAATTACATTTACAATATTTATTTTATCTTTTATCATAACTAAGGAAAACTATAACTATAAATTCTTCAAGCCCATCAAAGACTCCAGAAGAATATAATATTACCTAAGTAAACAAGTTTATTGTAAGCAACTTCCAAAACTCTAGAATTGACAGAGACACCTGGATAGTCACCCAAAGTTCTTTTGTACCTTTGGGGCATTCATCTTCAGCCTACAGGCCCATAGTATCCAGCAGACTTTTCTATGAAGCAGGAAATTTCAAACACAGTTCCACCTGTATTGGCTGTTTGGCAGTTTGGCAGTCACTTTTTTCTGTGCCTTGTAGAATGCCTTGTAGACTCTTTTATAAAGCAGGGACCCCAAAGGATCGTCTCAGCTTTAGGCTACTTTAGCAGTCATTTTTCTGCCGGTCCTGCATGTCCAGTTCAACAAGCAGTCCAGGCAAGAACAGTTTCTTGCCCAAATGGCTAACCAACTCCATAANNTGGCTAACCAACTCCATAAGGAGCCTCTTTGATGCCCATCATCCTCTTGAAGTAATTGGTGCTGCCAGGAGCAGATAGATGTGTCTCACTGTCATGAAAAGTCCTAAATTCTTAAAGTACTTTAAATGCCATATTCTGTAGTCTTTGAAAGATTTGAAAAATTCCTACTTATCTGAAATACATCTCTGCATATATAGAAAATCTAACTAGCATGACTACAAGCTTGACTATTATAGATGACTCTCTATTTACCTATATTTCTTAATTATACATTAGATTTATAAATGAGCTGTACAATCACAATACCTTAATCAAGAGCAGAAATATATATACACAGTATAAAAAACTGACCTTAAATTTGTATCAGTAAACCAAGATCCATAGCAATGCAAATCTCTATAGCATATCCCCCTTTAAATGTAAAGAAACATTTATGAACAATATTTATGAATATGGGCATAGTTATTCTCCAAGCTGCTTCCTGCTGTCTATTGGGCAAAGTAATTTTTTGAGGGGTGTTCAAGGCAACCTTTCAGGGGCTCTTGGTCCATCAAACCATATTAGTCTGGAAGCAACCAACAGGTTCTCATCCTGTGTGGAAACAAAAAACCTCTTTTCCAAAGCAACATATACTTAGATTCAAATTTTGAATTCAAGATATCTTTGGAATATATATGTTGGCTTAGCTTAGCAGTTCCCAGAATCAAATGTCTCTCTGTAGTCAAAAAATTCAAAGATAACACAATAATATACATAATCCAGACTCTCTGTGAATTTTCTATCTTTACATGGCTTGTTTTTACTCTATTACTTTTTCTACAAGTTTAATATTTATTATCTTTACTCCTTTAGTCTATATTCTGTCTCTTCAAACACTTTGTTTTATTATTTTTTAAAAAAAACATTAATTTCTTTTTATAACTCTCTGTACTCTTTTTTTCAGGCATATGTACATTTATTTAACACTATGACCCATTTAGAGGTCTTTTATGTTTGAATCTGTCCTATTGTGTATTTGTAATCTTTTACTGTCTTGAATAGCGTTTAAAATGGTAAGCAGATTGGTTGTAGTGGCTCTGGATGTTGGCTCTGTCTCTTTCCACTTTTAAAATGGTGGAGGTACCATTACTGCCAGCCCTGGGACTGCCCATGTAGGAGCCATGCTCAGCATTTTAACTCTGAGAATGAGCATGCAGCACATAAGCCCTTTTTTATCTGAATAATAGCTAAATATGTCATGTAGTGCACTGTGCAGCCTGGAAATACCTCTGTGTATGGTGGTAGGAATCTGCAATGCTCTCCTGCCTATACACTCCTAGCAGTCCTGATCCCACTGCTTGCCCAGGCAGGGGGCACTGAGCTGCAGGCATGATTTCAGCTATTTTTCCAAGATGGCATACAAATACCTGGGACCACAAACCCCATTCAAGTGATCCATTGCCTGACCTCCAGAACAAGTTAGAATTCACATCAACAGCATGGCCCAGAAAGCTGGCATTTTAAAATCGTGGCTTTGTTTATTTGTTTGTTTGTTTGTTACCATTAAATTATAAAAACCTCTCTTAAAGGAGCCATAGCATACTGCCAGCAAGCAAAACCCATTTGGGAAAATAAATGAGACTAAACTTTGTTTTTTAGTATCTAGACTTTTTTTTTTAAGCCCTCTTAGGTTTTACATGTATTTTAGCCACACGTTGGGTGCCAATTTGTAGTAAGGAGGCCATTTGTTCATCTCAGCTGCCCAGAACCAAAATAACCACACAGAAAATATATTATTTAAACACTACTTGGCCCATTAGATTTTTATTGACTAACACATATTAATTTAACCCATTTTTATTAATCTGTGTATGGCAATAGGGCTGTGGCTTACCAGCTAAAATTCTGGTGTCTGTCTCCAGCAGGGCTACATGGTGTCTCTCTGACTCTATCTTTCTTTCTCCCAGCATTTAGTTTAGTTTTCCCCATCTACCTAAGTTCTGCCCTGCTATAGGTCCAAAGCAGTTTCTCTATTCATTAATGTTAGTCACAGCACACAGAGGGAAATCACACATTAGTCCGTGCTTTTTCTGAATATATATACTAACTTCTAACTTCCCACTAGTGATGCTCACAAAGTTCTATTACTGCCACCAGTTGCTGATTGGACTCCAAACAATGACTATCAACCCATCTCAGAAATTTTCTCATTGAGTTGAAAACATTTGGAAATATTTATATTATTAAGAATCCTTGTTTTGTATTTTCATTAATTTTTTTCTTTGCCAATTTCATACACACACACATGCACACACACACTATGGTCACATACACACACATACACACACACCTTCAACCCTCTCTCATTCCCCATCATATCCCCATCAATACCAAGTTGCCACTTCATCTTCTGTTTTATTTTTGTTTATGCTTTGTGACCCACTAGAGTTAGTCAGGGCCACCTAAGTGAGCATGAGTATGGAGTTGTCCTCTGGGAAATGAAATGGGTGACTATATCATTGAAGATGACTATCTCTCCCCTAGCAGCCTGAGATAGCCAACAGTTCCCCTGCACAGAGCTGGGCCCTAGGAGCCCTTCTGCTACCTGTGATTGAATGTTTATATGTTCAGTCATCTGCATATTGTACACAGGCAACTGTAGCTCTTATGAGTTCATGAGTACCAAAGATAATGCCGTGCCCATAAGAGAATATTCCACAGCTTTCCCTCTCATTATCTGGTGATTACATTCTTTCTGTCTCTCCTTCTGTGATGTTCCCAGAAACTCAAAGGGGTTGATACGTGTATCCTATGTATGACTGCACTTAGGATCCTTCTCCTCTGCCTTCAGATACTAAGATTGCACACGTGTACCATTGCACTTGTCTTATACTGAAAACTGTGAGATCCCAATTAATTGCATCAAATATTTGTCATCTTGGATTATTGTTTAGCTTGACAGCTTCTTAAATTATTTATAATGTATCTCATTTTCTTTCCTATTGGACACTTTCTCCATTTTCTTTCCATTGCCCCCTTGTTCAATGTATGATGTGGCTGTAGACTCAGATAATGATGAAATGTCCTTCCCCCATGCCTGGCAATTGTTACCTGGTTCTTCCATAAAGAAAAAGCTGTTGGGATTTTACTTTCATTTAGAACCCAGCATTTACCATCATACTTTACTCCACTAACCCCCGTCACTTCCCTAGTTGGATACCCATAGCCTCTAGCTATTAGTGGATAACCACAAAGGTATCAACTTGAAACAACCTCAAAATTTCTAATTACAGATTCTGTGAATAACAGCTCAATTAGGTCCTCTACTTAGGGACTCATAATAATGAAATACAGACTAGGGTGGGCTTGTTCAGGTTCATATCTAAGTCTGAATCTCTTCAAGGTTAATGCTGCTTAGTAGACTTCTTCCTTGCATGAGTGAAACTAAGGCCCTCATTCTCTCTCTCTCTTTCTCTCTCTCTCTCTCTCTCCCTCCTTCTCTTTCTCAAAAAGAAGATATCTTTTTATTTTACAAGCATGAGTATTTTGACTGCATGTATGTTTAGCATGTGCATTCAGTGCCCACAAAAGCCAGAAGAGAATTTAGATCCCTTGTATTGGCAACACAGTCAGTCATGAGCTATCATGTGGGTGGTGGGAACTGAACCCAGGTCCTCTGGAAAATCTGTCAGTGTTCTTAACCACTTTCTAGCCCCCAAAGTTTTCCATCCTTGTTATAGCTGAAAGCAACCCACTACTTTCAGATGCTACAGTCACCACAGTCATTCGCCAGGAACATTCTAATCAATTGGAACTCTTAGCATGACTATTGGATTATTTGAGCCCAGCAAGAGAAATCCTTTACACTATAAATCAGTCTCTTCTTGAGGGCTGAAATAGGTGGGACAGGCACAAGTAGGATGACCTGCGTGTAATTAAAATCAAAACCAACTGATTAAGGATCCCATAAGAGTTAATCTTGATTGCCAACTTCTCTGGGCCAGAGAAGCCTACAAAAAATTAGCAAATCATACTTCTTTGTGCATCTATTGAGTATTTCCAGAGACAACTAGAATTTATGCCAGAGAATTAATCAGGGAAGACCCACTCTGAAAGGGAGAAGTGCCATCCAGTTTTCGAAGGGTGCAGATAGGACAAGAAGCAGAAGGCATAAACTCATGTGCACATGTGCTTTTCCAGTCTTCTTGAGCTGGTGAAAGTATCACTGTAGACATCAGACAACAGATACGTTTGTCTCCAAACTTGGACTTTCAGCTGAAGTTTTCCAGGTGGCTTCCAGGCCTTTTGTCTCAAACTAAGTCTAAATCATCTGTCCCTCTGGTTCTTAGGCTTCCAGTTTTCTATTTGTTTATCTTTTTCCAGACTGCTGATGGCCATGGTGGAATGATCTAGTCAATGATTATGATAACCAATCTAATAAACACTCCTTTATGATAATATAGCTGTATTATGAGCATGTACAATATAATCATCTATAATAATGTATTGTTTTAGGTTGATTGTATTCTTCTAGGAAAGATCCTAAGTACATATGCAAATTCCCTTTCTTTCTCACTTAACCTAACTGTGGATGTGAAATTCTCACATTCACCAATCCATTCATAACCTGAAAAGGGGATTATATGGGCCATCTGCATCAGTTCATCTCAGAATTCTACTGACCGAGCCTCCATACTTCCCACTGGACTTTTCTCTCATCTCATAAAACCCGCTCTTCCATTTTTTTTCACAACGAGTCATTTTCTTTTGGGAATTAAACATTCTTTCTCTTGTTTTAAGATTTCTGTCTCTGGATTTTCTTTGTTAACTTCTGCATGAGTTTATGTGAGTTTTGCTTTCTTCCCTCTATTCGGAGCTTCTGTTCCCAAAGGCTCATTTGGTATTAAGTCTCTCTCTGTTGAAACATATCTTATTTTTACCTCACTCTGGAATATATTTCTGAGGCTCTCTTATTTGCTTTAGACAATTTTTATTCATCTTTAGAAATCACACCCAGCATCAGCTGCATCTGGAAACTCTTTTAACATCCCTTCCTCGAGTTATCAGTAGTATCCAGCCCCTCCAGAGTTCTCAAGCAATGCCGGCAAACTTAAATTTACTATTTATTCAATTAGAACAAACCCTGACTTGCTATTTTTCACTCTGTCTTGGAAATCACAGGAAAATATTACACTTTTAAAATAAAACTGCTTTGAGAATCACTCAATAAATAATCTCAAAGTGAATGAAAATGCAACAATCATTTATAGATGAAGAAACAGAGGATGAAAAAGACCAAGTCATTCTGTGATAGTGCGAGAGCAGAGGAGCAAGCCTTCCACAGGCTTCAGAATTATCCAGCTCTTCAACCCTGAACTTGCCAAGCCATGGGTGTAGGATCAAAATATCATAACTGCTTCATCTAATCTCTAATTAAAATACATTATCAAACCTTTTGCTGAATCATAATAGGTGACCTACTCAACAATATTTTTGAATGAAATCAAGGCCTATTCAAGGAAACAAACAGTTTGAATTGGAAACGGCACAAGGAATTGGATCTGGAGAAGTGTTGGTAGGTTTGGGTTTTTTTTTTCCTATTAAGGAGAAATTAAATCTCAGTTAAGGTTGTAATTGCCAAATGAGAATGGATCATAGAGAGTTAATTATAATCAGGAAGAAAGAAAAGTCCAGTAAACTAAACTAGGAAGTTCCATATAGATTTTCTCAATCCTCTAGTGGCAAATTAAGCAAATCTCCTGAAGACATAGAAGGAATTCCAATAATGAGTCTTGTAAAATTTGAACCTCTTAAGCACCTTCTAATGACTAACCTTCTGGGTTATCCAAACCAGTACCCAAGAGCCAATGTGAGTCAAGGAGACACATGACCACTGGGAAAAGCTCGGGATTCTGGTTGGATTCCTAACTTCTTTTCTAAAGGACCATGGGACACATTCACATTCTAATTCCTCCAGTTCTCATTAGGCATGGGTGCTTTTGTCAAAGTATTATGCCAACTATTGTGCTAGTGGGGAACAAGACAGTAGTCAAGAACTAATGACAGGAGCTGGAGAGTTGGCTCAGAGGTTAAGAGTACTTGTTCTTGCAAAGAACCCCAGTACCCACAAGTTGGCTAATAACCATCTAGAACACAAGTCAAGGGGAGTATGGGGACGTGGGAGGATGATCTAATGGCTGTTTCTGGCATCCATGGGTACTGCAATGTATGCTTGTGGTTCACAGACATACACGCAGGCAAAACAACAACAGACACACACAGACACACACACACACAAACACACACAGACACACAGAACTGATACCAGTCTTTTAAAATCTATCTTGTGAATAACACTGGTTATCAAATAAGAAATTATAGCCAACAGGGGGTTTCTGAGAAGAAAACTATAGTGAGTTTTCAACAGAAGTTTCGTATATGTTAGGAGGAGAAGAAATGGAAGCAAGTGGGTCCTTGCATATTTCTGGAGCAGCACTGGTTCAATGTATCTGACATCTCAGGCAGAGTACAGTGAACTTGGCTACAGATGAGCGTGTAGAGGTACGCTAGGTGATTCGTGAATGAATCTCACATGCTAGGGAGTTTATGTCAATGCTAAATTTAGGATTGAGATTACAGCCGGAATAAGGATAACACAGTGGGTTTGTCAGATGATTACTTTAGGCATACCTTGGAACATGAATGCAAGGAGAATCAGAGTGGACACCAGGACGGTGTTAGACTGAAATCGGCTGACCCAGAAATGAGCAAGGAGAGGAACAAATGTGGAGGTCTGCAGGCATGCTTGTAATTTATAAATGGTAACACTGGAGCGTGCCACCTTGTGTGCTAGAAGTGATAGTGGATCTGAGCTTGCCATGTGGGTACTAGTGAGCTGCTTGTTATTGTCAACAAGGTCAGATACATGGGATTTTCTTTTAAGTAGCTCAAATAATGAGATAATGAAATCTAATTTTGTGCCTTAAAAATATTCCCATCTCTCTTATAATTAGGAATATTTTGATAACCACAAAATAGTAAGATTTTCCTAAATAAACAAGGGTGGACTGGGTTCCAAGCATGTTGAAAGCTAACTTGTTGGTCAGGACTGTGTTCTCATCCTCTTTTGTTTTAACCTCAAGGTAAAATGGAAGTTTTATTAATATTAATACACTTGCATGAAGTGCTAATTTACTCCATCATTTTCCTAATTAGCTATATTGAATTGTGAGACTCATCTGCATTAATAATGAATCTCTATATGCTTTTTTCCAACGTCTGCAAGAGGAAGGACAGGGAGGAAGAAGGACTCTTCTATAATTCTTTGATTGTTTTGGAGAATGATAATCTACTGTCTTAGAAGGTGGGGAAAGCATTAAGAAGATACATTAATTAAAACTGTTTTCTTGCATCCTTCGTTTTAGTTGCCCATATTTTTTGCCTTACTGTACTTCATTTGCTTTGACTAATGTATCGTTTTCTGATACATTTCTGAAAGCAGGAGAACTCTTCCACCTCTTTTGCAAAGAAACAAAATGAAGATTTCACTCATGGTCCTGCAAGCTCTGTCATTTCCTCTTGGAATGTACTAATGAATGTAGCCATCTCTCTAGTTCTGACACCGTGTCATTCCATCTGCTAGTGTGACAGGACATAAGATTAAAGGCTATGAGGTAAGGTCANGGGGTGTATTTGATAAAAAAAGATAAAAGAAATTTGTGCTTCCTTTTTTTCCCCTGTGGACTAATTATCCCAATTAGATTGAAAATGGAGCTATTCATAAAACTGACAAAAATCAATGTCAAGAATTTTTAAAGAACATCTAGCAATAAGTCAATGAGAAGAACACAAGCAGACTAGCAAAAAATGGACAAAGTAAATGGAAAAGTACAGTGGAAGAGAAGACACATACAAGGCACACTCCACAGATCCCACAGAAACCTACTATACTGGCCCATGTACAGAGAACCAACAAATACACTGGAAAACATCTGGATTAAGCTAGCAAAATGGCATAGTAGGTAAAGGTGCCACTACCAAGACTGATGACCAGAATGCTGACCCTGAGACACACATGGTGTAAGGGCAGAAATGACTCCTGAACATTTTCCTCTAGCTTCCATGCATGTATCTCTACACGTATGGCATGTATTCTCTCTCTCTCTCTCTCTCTCTCTCTCTCTCTCTCTCTCTCTCTC
>LOEQ01007523.1:98654-109512 GCA_001685075.1 Bramus lutescens | reverse complement strand
AGCCAGGCAGGAAATATAGGCAGGACAACCAGACAGGAAGTAGAGGCAGATCAATGACAACAGGGGAATTCTGGGAAGAGGACGCAGTTGTGAGCCTGCCAGAGAAGAAGGAAGACGTGACTGCCCTGCTGAAAAAGGTCCCAAGCCATGTGGCTAGCCTAGACAAGAATAATGAGATAATATAAGTTATAAGACTTGATAAGAATTGTGAGCTAATGGGCCAATCAGTTTTTTAGTTAATGTAGACCTCTGTGTGATTTTCTTTGGGACTAAATGATTGTGGGAACTGGGCAGGGCAGAAACCTCAGACAACAACTTAGTGTTCATTGTTGTTCTACCATTAAATGGATTTATGTGACTGCTCTTCCATATAATAACACAGAATATGATTGGGATCAAGTTCAGGCATATCTATAGGGTAGTTGAAATAATTCTGCTTTATCTATGGACATAGATTCCTCCCTTCACCAAAAAATCTCTGACATGCTCACTCTGTGCACAAAATATGGCTGTCACTGCTTCCTTCATTATCTAAGATGATATTGAGTAGATATTTCAAGAATGAATAGTAAACTGCACCTCAGTTGATTGCCAGAACTCCATGAAACCCAATATTTTATTTTTCGGTGTTGTTAGATAAAGCTGTAGCAGTGAACACTGAAGATAACGTGAGCTGATAGACAAGCACAATTTATTGATGATGTTCCCGAGTACTCAACCATTCAAAAGTCCAAACACACTGTAGAACAAAGGTGACCATGAGGTTGATATCAAATGACCTGTGAGAGGTAATGATGTATCAATATAGTTCTATGTTCTATAAAGGTTTGAAACTGTGAGGCAAGTTTCTGACAATGAGAGGGAAGTAAATATGGGACCAGGGAATAATGTATAATCTCAGAACCTACTTTAATTAACGTGTACATACATTGATTTGATTAATAGTTTTAGTGAAAAGTAATTTAATCATACTTGACCAACTTACAGGAATTATATTCCTGCATAGTGAATTTTGACACACATCTAATACTCTAAAAGATGGAATTTATGCAGGACTACACAGCCAGAGTTAACTATAAACATGAAGTCATGTAACATTTAATAATCCGAAGGATTTTGTTTTCCCAGCAGTTATTATTTGGACTTTACTATTCAAATTTATTTTTCAGTTTATTAAAAAATGCCTTCAAAATGTCACATTCCTTTAGAATCCAGAGACGGATTTTTTATTGTACTTCATAATCATAGTTTTCACTTTTTTATTATTTTATTAATGAAGAAGCATTTCAATGAATGTGGTCATTGTTGAAAAGATTGTGAAGGTATGGTGTACAGTAAATCAGCATCCCTTCCTTCACAGATAAAATTTTGAAAATTTCTTACAAAAAAGTGAGACAAAACAACATTCAGAATGATTGTTTTTGTGAATGTCTTAAAGCTTGTCTTCTCTGTCATGTCAATCCCAGGGCAGCTTCCTGCTCTTACAGGGTTTTTGACACACTCAGGATGTGGTTGCAACACTGTGTCTTGCACAGTAATAGACCGCAGAGTCTTCAGATGTCAGGCTGCTCAGCTCCATGTATGCTGTGCTGGAGGATGTGTCTGCAGTCAGTTTGGCCTTGCCCTGGAACTTCTGTGCATAGCCAGTACCACCATTACCAGGATAAATCCATCCAATCCACTCCAGGCCCTGTCCAGGCCTCTGCTTCACCCAGTGCATATCATAGTTAGTGAAAGTATAGCCTGAAGCCTTGCAGGACAATTTCACTGAGGTCCCGGGTCTCCCCAGTTCAGGCCCTGACTGATGCAGCTGTACTTGGGAGTAGATACCTGTGAAGAAAACACAGAGTAGATTGGCAAAGACATTTTTACCTCAACTCCTGTCTTCTCCTCAAGTTTGGAATTAGAAATTTCTTACCTGTAATTACTGACACGAGGAAGAGAATGATACAGCTCCATCCCATGGTGTGGGCCTTGTGTGCTCAGTGACTACAGAGAAGACACTGATCATATGTTGTTATTGGGTGTGGACATTCCTGTATTTACCATAATAGACTCAGGCAATTTGCATATTCAAGAACAGGGAATTTCTTAAATAAGTACCTAGTCCAGTTTGAGACAGTGGTGGAGGACACTTGAGTCAAGCAACAGGATGGTGCAGTTCAAGTCCTGATCCTGTTTGAAGAAATGCATCTCACACCATTCCCTCAGCTCTGCAGATGCTGTGCATGTAACAACAGGACCTAAGCTCTCAATAGATTTCTGGCCTCAGGCAGTTGCTCCACTTTGTGACAAGGTTGTCTGATAGATTTACAGAGAAGTTTGATGATAATGGTGGAGACTGGAAATTTCAAAAATTCCTAAATTTTGAGAAATTATAGCCTAATTTCATATATATATATTATATATATATAATATATATATATAATTAATGTTTGCATATCAGAAGGTTTCATCCAAAAACTCATAGAAATGACCTAAATAAACATACCTCAGAAATATTTGCTTACTGATGTTTAATGCAGCACTATCTACCATAACTTATAAAAATAAACTTCATGTCTATTAGCAGAAGATTGCACCAAGAAGACATGGCTGTATGTGTGACATAACAGGAATTGGTAATCTGAAAAAAAGGAACTTATATCACCTATAGGAAAATCAATGTAACTGAAGATAACTGTATTAATTAAAATTATGTCTGAAATACAGATACTATATGAAACACTAAGTAGTTTTATATATTGAATAAGTACACAGAACTATTTGAGCAAATATCTAACAACTTAAAAATGAAACTGTCTAGCAGAATATAGCAAAAACAGGAATATCAAGAAAATGAAGGGTAGGAGTTGTAGGGGAAACAAGCACAGTGTAAAATGGACAGTTCTGAAAATTCTAAACATATATAAAATTGTTATCTTCATTTTTCAAAATAACCGTGCTTATTGTATACAATTTTTATTCTTGTATAAAATATATTGTCATCATGTCTATCCCCAACTATGTTCCCCTGACTTCTTAGGGAACCTTCCAAGAAAATATTTCTTTTGTTTCATAATATCAGAGTAAGCCCAAACTGTGCTATCTATATACACATAGGTGTGTCATTCCAGAGTGACAAAGGAGAAGAAGGAGCCTCTAGAGACCTTCCCAAAAGTGATTATACTTTTCTCATCAGTTGTCCAATACCAATAAACCCAAAACTTGGTGATGGCCCACAAAGAGTCCCTGCTCATCATGTTGCAATATTTCTTTACATTTTTAATTCCTTTCTCATAAAGTCCATCCCAATAAAAGTTTCTCCTTACTCTTCTCTCTCACCCATACTTCTGCTCTCCAGCAAATGCATCCTGCTCTGTCTTCCCTCAGAAAAATGTAGACGTTCCAGGAACATCCATAAAATATAGCATAGCAACCTAAAATAAAACCAGGCAAATACCATATTATCATCCTTGAAGAATCAACCCAGTAGGAAGAAAAGTGTTCAACAAGTAGGGAAAAGAATCAGACAGACCGTGTTTCCAGTGTTCGTAATCCCAAAACCATGCTAAGCTATTCAGCCATAACAGATAATGCTGACGACCTAAGACAGCCCTACCGATCCCTGATTTCCACGAATCCCCATGAGTCCTCATTAGTTGATTATGTGGTCAGTGATCTCATGGTGCCTATGGGACTTCTGGATTTTACAATCCTTTCTCACACTCCTTAGTAGGACTCCATGAATTCCACACACATGTTTGGCTCTAGGACTATGAATGTGCTCCCATCAGTTGCTGGATGCTGTCTCCTTGGTCTCAATGATGAAGATTCTGCTAGATTCCAGTCACAGAACATTCTCCAGACAAGACAAGCTAACTGTAGGTTTTGTGGCTGGTTTGGTGTCCTAACACCTCCACTTTATACCTTGCATGGTTACAGAAGGTATTCAATTCAAGAAAACTGGTACAATGGAAAATCTATGCTATCTATGAAGCTAATCCTGTCAAAGACTCCTAGTAACAGGAGACACAGGGCCTGAGCTGGCCATTTTTAATATATTTTTTAAATTGTTACATTGTGTTCATTGGTGACAGCAAGGCACAAATGAACCAAGATGCATATAAGAACCTTGAGGAAAATTTATGAAATTCCATTCTCATTTCTACCAAGCAGATACAAAGCAATTCAAACAATATCGCCAAGCTTACAAGTAGACATCTTTACTCACTCAGTTACTTCACAGACTCTCATGCTGCAATGTTGACTTGCTTGATTTGTTGAGATCTTGTGCTGGTAACTGTAGATGCTGAGAGTTCATACGTATAGTAGCTATGTCAAGTCCTGAGGACAACATTTTATGGCTACCACCCCATATTCTGGTTCTTAAATTTGATCCAATCTTTTTTGTGAAGGTCCTTGAGTTTTGGGTGCAAAGTAGATACAGATGACTCATCTGTGGATGAGCACTTAGTCTTCCGTTCTTAGAACTTTGACCAGGTATGAATGTCTACATTAATTATTACCCACTGCACAAAGAAGTTCGTATGATCATGGCTAAGAGCAGGACTAATCTATTGGTTGTAAAATAAATGTGTATCTTGCAATTTGACAACATGACTGTTAGCAATAAAACTTGGGTAGGGTCTACTAGGGCCTATGTCATTCCAAACCATGGACTTTTGAACATGTTTACCTGGGATGGATACTTACAATAAATCAATCAATAAATATGATTAGAAAAAATTGCTCACCACATAACTCTCAGGCACTAGTAGGTATATCTAACTGGAAGGCCGTTATTGAAGACTACAAGACAAAATCTGTAACATTATATGCTCATTGTTGTCCTTTCTCCCAATGCAGACCTTCCTACATTAGGAAAGGAAGCTAAAGGGAGAATTTCCCAATCAATTTCTGGTTGGTTTCTCTATGGTGTACAATAATACAGTCGTTAGCTCACACTGAAATGCAGTTCATAACAACTTTAACATTCTATTTTTACCTCAGAATGACTATGAAAAAGAAAATAAATGATAATAAATGCATGCTTGGTTTTGGAGAAAGGGTGATCCTTATGAACTGTTGAAGACAGTATACACAAGTATCCTGACTTTGGAATTTTCATCAAAAATAATCAATAAAACTATTTCGTGCTCTAGCTTTATCTCTCCAAGTATATACCTGATACTCTACATCTTACTGTAAAGATACTTGCACATCAATATTTATTGTTACTCTATTCACAGCAGATAGGAAATGGAATCAACCTAGATTTCCAACAAAGGACAAGTAGATAACGAAAGCTGGGCACATAAACAATGGGCTATTACTCAGTAGTAAAACAAGAATCATGAACTCTATAAGTAAGTGCTTGAAACTGGAAAAAAATATGCTGAGTGAGGTCACCCAGGTCCATGAAGATAAATGCTTCATGTTGTCACTTATATGTGATTCCACTGTTTTAATACTTGCTTTTTGGGTTTAATTTGTAGAAGTCAAGTGACTAGAAATGGGTCATTAGGGCCTGAGGAACTAATGGAGAAGGTATAATAAATCAGGAACAAAAGGAAACCAGAGGGGAACCCTGGAGAAAGAAAGTCTCCAGAATGAAGTGGCACTTGGGAATTGAGAAAACAGAAATTGGTGTAAAGCAATCAAAATTTAGGGGCAATAAGAAAACTATGTATAAATTTAAGTTCTTGAAGCAGAAGCAAAAAATAAAGATATAGGTAACATGGAGTGTGTGTTTCATGACAAAATGAAATGAGATTGCTTATAGTAAAGTTAAGTGTACTATGGAATAAAGAGAAACATAAATTACCTTTGTTGTTCCTGTAACAAAACATGGGGAAAATAAACAGTATATAGTTGCCTTGTTCCAATTTGCAGTTTTCTCTGGTTGACAATAATTTTGTGTTTAGGTAATAACGTGATGAGAGAGCATTTACATCAAAACTAGTGAATTAAAGAAAACTGTAGGCAAGCCTTGTTATATGTAGATAAGACTTGTAGTTTAGCTGTTAGTGCTTTTTCAGTGGTCTGTTCTCATCATGATCTATGGTTATCTGGGTATTGTAGAAACCTTAGTAGAAAGCACGAGGATGAACTTTGAATTTTATTTTAACCTGTGAGCCTTTCAACAGAGGTGCCTGCCTGGGTGAACAGTGCAGTTTTCCAAAGACATGAGTTATCACTTGAACATCTGAATGCCAAGTTAGAATAACTCTCTATAAGTTAATAGTCATAGAGGCCTGACAGGTCTAAAATCAGTATGTGGTATTGCAATTGTCTTTAGTTGACCAGAATAAGTCAATAGTTAAACTTTATTACTGGGAACAACTAAAAATTCAAGAGATTGTAGGAGCCAGAGCAGATAGATGTCTTAAGGAAAATATTTTTTCCAACAGGACTGATGCACACATGAACCTACACAGATTATGAAAGCATGTATTGATACAGATGGGTTTCTAGTGATGAGAGAGAGACACACATAGATACAGGCTCTCAACCCAAAGCAAGAAATTTCAGCAGTTGATGCTTGCAAAAAAAGAAATAGTTTTCTATAATGGAGTCTTATTGGTATATTAACCACACTTAAGGTTGGTTCTATGCCCAGGATTAGATGGCCAAAACAAAATGACCTCAATTGTATGTTTGTAGATATTTCCTATCATATCATTTTTACTGCATTTCTTTTAATCTAGTATTTTTGCTTATTACTATGGTTCCAGGTTTGAATAGTTTAAAATTTTTTGATTTGGTTTATTTTAGTTTTGCTCTCTCTCTCTCTCTCTCTCTCTCTCTCTCTCTCTCTTTCTCTCTCTCTCTCTCTCCATGTGTGTGTATGTGTTTGTGTGTGTGTTTGTGTGTGTGTTTGTATGATCTGTGTATTTTGCTTCTTTTAATCCTATTTTAAAACTTGTTTTTTCACTTATGTGTTTGTTTTCTACAGAGAGAAAGAGCTGGATGGTGGGGAGGTAGGAATGACCTATAAAAAGTTATAAGATGGAAATCAGTAATTATAATAAATTGCATTAAAATTTATTTCAAAAATATATAAATGGTAAATGAAAACTGAGTAAACAAGGAAATTTAAACCTCTTAAAATTTTAATTAATAATATTTACTTTTCTTGAGCATGGAAACATCATATGTCAATCACAGCAGGTGTAGATCAGTTAGTAGTTTGTGAGTAAGGACACCACAGAGAATACAGTGGGACTTCCACTCAAACCTCTAGGGATTCTTGGTACCATTGTGCCCCCTTCTGGTTCTGAGATCCCCTACAGGTTGGTTTGTCAAGGCTTCCACAGAAGTGGCATTGTCTCCATGAGCACCAGCAACCCTGCAACTTCAATGCTCACAGAGCTCAGCTGCAGAGAGAAATGGCTCTGGTTCTTAGGCAATGTTGACTTGATATTGGATAGACTGATTTTCAATTATGCCTACATGATCGTCAATGTCTGTCTCAATGTCAGGCTCTGCTTGGGTGAATCCAGTTCTAGCTGTTCCTGCTTGTAATACACAAAATAATGACAGACCTGGGTCTTTGCAGCTTTCATCTTGTTACAACTGGGGGAGAGCATCTGAANGGGTGAATCCAGTTCTAGCTGTTCCTGCTTGTAATACACAAAATAATGACAGACCTGGGTCTTTGCAGCTTTCATCTTGTTACAACTGGGGGAGAGCATCTGAATTCAAAGAAGCTCAGTGGATCTTGAGTTCAGCTGTATTCCCCCTATGTGTTCATGTATGAATTCCTGAGACACTCAGGTACAGGAGTCAAAAGAAAGAGGAGGCACGACTGTGTTGCTCACAGATGAGGTAAAACTCAATAAAAATACTTTCACATTGAGGTGAAATACATCAATCCAATTTCAAATGTAACCCAATATATTTACCATAATGTATTTGCATGTATTTAAGGGAATGAAAGGGGAGAGAAGATCCTTTGACAAGGGTACTAATGTGTAGAGGGTATGTCTCTTTAGAAAGTTTTATCTCTCTCTGTCTACCACTCCGAATTCAGGATCCTGTTATTCTTGGACAGACAACGTATTAGTAAAGATTTACAGTAGTTTAATGTTTTCACAAGGAAGGTTGAATTTAGAAGGTGCTTCCAGGAATGAGAGAATCCAAGAGTACACAGTATTTTGTCAATAAGTCTGTTTAAATTTCTGAAGTGTAACTACAAATATTAACACAAAAATTCATGCTATAGAAAGCCAAGTTACTCACATATGTTTTGTTCTAACTTCAGTACCATGAATCATTTGTGCCTAATTCTGCAGGAGAAAAGCAACTTGAACCAATCAGTTGCATGGTTTCTCTTCTATCACTGACCATAATTGATATGATGTCATTGAGTCATTCAGTTCGTAGGGCAGCACCCTCAGGGCAACATTTCATTATAAAGGAACGGTTCTCTGTACAGTTCAGGATGTTGAATGGACTTAAGATGGCATTTCTTCTTCTGTTCTTGTCAGAGTGGTTTCCATAAGTCTTCCCCTCATAGTCTAGTTTGGTGGGATACTGATGGCTATCAAGTGTGACAATGTACAGGAGTCTTTGCCTGTTTAATCCATATGACTTCACAGAGACACCCTCCTTGTTGTGGGAGCTCCTTCCGCTCCTTCAGCCAATAGCCGCTGAGATACNCAGGACCTTTGGAAGAGCAGTCAGTGCTCTTAACCTCTGAGCCATCTCTCCAGCCCCTTACCATATGTTTTTAAGAGAATAAAAGAGGAGAGATGATCCTTTGACAAGGATCCTCATGGGTAGTGGATATATATCTCTTTAGAAAGTTCTATCTCTCTGTCTGCCTCTCCAAATTCAGGATCCTCTGATTCTTGGACAGAAAATGTGCTAGCAAAGCTTTACAGGAGTTGAATGTTTTCACAAGGAAGGTGCTTCCAGGAATGAGAAAATCCAAGAACACTACACAGTATTTTGTCAATATGCCTGTTTAAATTTCTGAAGTGTGACTACAAATATTAACACAAAAATTCATGCTACAGAAAGCCAAGCTACTCACAAATGTTTTGTTCTAACTTCAGTACCATGAATCATCTGTGCCTAATTCTGCAGGAGAAAAGCAGCTTGAACTAGTCAGTTGCATGGTTTCTATTCTATCACTGACCATAATTGATATGATGTCATTGGATCTTTCAGTTCATAGGGTAGCACCCTCAGGGCAACATCTCATTATACAGGAACGGTTCTCTGTACAGTTCAGGATGCTGAATGGACTTAAGATGGCATTTCTTCTTCTGTTCTTGTCAGAGTGGTGTCCATAAGTCTTCCCCTCATAGTCTAGTTTGGTGGGATACTGATGGCTATCAAGTGTGACAATGTACAGGAGTCTTAGCCTGCTTAATCCATATGGCTTCACAGAGACATCCTCCTCATAGAATGAAATATATTCGCAAAGTTCTGGGCCCTGAAATTGTTGAGAGATGGCGTGAGAGTCTGCTCCTAGGGTAAACCAATGTGAGTATTGCAGCATGTGCTGATCTGATGCTGATCTTTGGAAATATGTGAGACTTTTCCAAAAATACATGAACACATTGATTTCTAGCATTCTCATCCACCTTTTACTTGTGTATTATTTACCAATTCANGTCTGCTCCTAGGGTAAACCAATGTGAGTATTGCAGCATGTGCTGATCTGATGCTGATCTTTGGAAATATGTGAGACTTTTCCAAAAATACATGAACACATTGATTTCTAGCATTCTCATCCACCTTTTACTTGTGTATTATTTACCAATTCACATCTGTCTGGTGCCTGTTTTTATTGACCATAAATGCACAGTAGTTCCTTGAGCTATTGTTTCTATGTTTGATGCATCTTCACCACTGAAGGGCCTGAGCATGACTTTCACTATTCCTGAGTCCCTTTGTAGATAGGTTTGCATCCTAAACCTGGATCATACCTTCTCACTCTGTTTCACACACAGATGGAAACTCCATGGTTTTCTCAGTAGTCAGATATCTCAACTGAAACTAGAAGCAATTTAGATGTGTTTCTGCAGCTGTCTGGAATGTCTGCTAGGTAATTTACCTGTGGAGGAGTTTAGTGATAACTTCTACAGTCCACTCCTCTGGAACATCTTGAATCAGTATCTTGAATTACTACTGATAGAACACCTAGACTGTACAAAGCAAGGAGAATGTCTATGAGGGTTTATTAAATGTGGACCAAATACTTCTTATGGATAAGACACCTGATGGGATGATACAATTAGATCATTGAAAAATATATGAAGCAATTACAGGCCCCAATATGTAATCAAATGAGAACAGTCATGAGAAAGACATGGCACAAACTGGCATCTGGAAAATTTTAATGAAATGCAAATGAATCTTTGTGGTTCTCAGGAAACATAGAGTCAATAATAGGATATGGATATTTCCTATCTATTAACAAAAGACTTAAGTCAGCCAAGTCATCATATGCTTTGAGTATGTGAGGCATAAGAGTCTTCACTGAAAGAGAACTCTGCTCTGAAGTCCCAGAGAATAAGTGTTCTTGGAAAAGCAACTGTCATCACAGAAGGGAAACACAAAAAGGTATATATGTACTCTGGTATTATGAGAAGTCCAAAGTAGTAATGACATGTCTCAACTACTCACGAACTTATTCCTATGGACCCAACAATCATTATCAGCTCAGAAGACTGAGGTCTCTTTTTTCATCTTTTTTTTTATTTATTTAGTAAAAATTACCACCTCCTCCCTTCCTCCCATTTCCCTCCCACTCCCCCCTCTCCCTCTCTCCCTCCCTCTCCAGTCCTAAGAGCAGTCAGGGTTTCCTGCCCTGTGGAAAGTCCAAGGTCCTTCCCCCTCCATCCAGATCTAGGAAGGTGAGCAT
>LOEQ01007523.1:33649-44097 GCA_001685075.1 Bramus lutescens | reverse complement strand
GTCCAAGGTCCTCCCCCCTCCATCCAGGTCTATGAAGGTGAGCATCCAAACAGAGTAGTCTTTTAAAACAACAGGGCAACCCATGGTGCTTATCTGAAAAAAAGCCGCAGTAACTTTAAGTTATCTGTAGAATAAATTCTGAACTATGCACTGAGAAGGTCCTTTAAAATCTTCTTTGTTCCATGGTCTCTAAACCCTCGGTGTTGTTTTCGTTGTTAGCTCATGCCAGAAATGCAAACTCCAAAAGAGAAAAAAAAAACTCACATGTCTGTGACCCAGCATCAAAATTTCTATGATTCTTAGTAGCCTGCAATTGTTTCTGAAAAGAGGAATTGGTGTTTCTCCAATATCAGAACTAATATATGAATGCAAATGAGTGAGAAAACACTGCTGATTGCTGAATATTCCATCTTTGCCACCTTGCACTACACAGTGCATCTGTGTTCTCACATAAAAGAACAGTTCCATCAATGAGCTCAGTTGTCAAAAATAACACTATGAGGAACACAATCATTTACTTCTAAAACTTTAAACAGATTTTACCTAGATCTTTTACCAAAAGCAATTTTATCACAAGATTCTAAGTGTGTTTTCTTTCACTAGTCTGTTTGTTTCACTGAGGGTAGGGTGGGGCTATTTAGTTCTACCCTTTGTCTGCAACAGATACTGCTTTGTTTTTTATCTGATTTCTTTCTGCTTCACACAATTCATTTTAATCTGTCCAATGTTCTTCCTTCAATTAAGAAACCATCCTTGACAACTTCCATATTTTAGATATAGTTTCCTATGTTCTCTTATAAGATATTCTTGTGAGATAACAACAGTACTATTTTTGTTTTAAATTTTAATAAACCTCTAATTTACTTTTAAGCAGAAAAAATGAGGGTGTAGTATTAGTTCTTCTCTTGCATGTATTTCAAAGGTATCACTGTTGTTTTCACTCTGAATAGAAGTCCTTTACATTTATCTCTATATTGTGGGTTCCTTTCTGAATTACTAGGCAAAACAACCATTTCTACTGATTTACTTTCCTATTCTACATAGCACTACAATACCAAGCTGATTTCAACCACTTTATAGCATATTCCCTCATTGCTCCTCAGGTACTTACCAGAATTTATGGTTCCACATAAATTTTAAGACCATCTTTTGCCAGCAAGAATCCATGTGCTATTTTAATTGGAATTCAATTTGTGCTAAGTTAAAACTTCCCAGCTAAGAATAGGATTGTCTTTTACATTAACTGGTGATTTCTTTTATATGTTTCGAAAAGATTTTCTAGCATAAGCTGTGAAATTTCTTTCTGGATTTATTACTAAGGGCTCTTCAATGCATTTTTGCTCTACTTAATCAAGCTCACTACAGACTTAATTGTGTTTTCCAAGAATTGAGAAAACTGTGAAAAAAAGAATCTTGAGTTATATTTGTATTTTTCTCATTATTTATACTACTGAATTTTCTGATAAATTCTGAAAAGCTCTATAATTTCCTAGGTTTCATATATTCTACAGAAGTATAACTCATGAGTATATATCAGAAGTATAATTCATCAGCAAGACCAACAAGCTTTCCAATATTTATTCCAAATATACTAAAACTTTAATGTCTATGAAGAGTCCTTCCCTGTCTCTTTTGATCAATTTTGGTTTGATATCTATTTTGCCAGACATTAGAATGACTATACCAGCTTGATTATGAGGTTCATTTGCTTGAAAAAATCTATCATGTTGATAATTAAGATTAGTGTAGAGAATCAGTTAGTTTAAAGGAATACATCAAGTCAGGAAGGATAATGGTAGTGTGGGTATGGAAGATGTTGGGGGGAGACAATTGGGCACATTTTATCAAAATGTATTATATTCATGTATGTAATTTTGGAACAATAAGTTTTCAAAAGCATTGCTACTACGGTGATTTTTAGTGGGAGATACCAGAGAGTAAGAATCTAATATATGATAGGAAGGAGGAGACAGACATTCTTGGAATGTCCATATTTCCTCCTGAGGAAGAAGTGTAAGTTTCTAGGATATCAGATTATTCAGAAGCCTTCAAAATATACTTATCCCTGAATTTCTAGGAGATATATAAGAGTTTTATTCCATGTTAGATATGGAAACAGAAATGATATGAGGTATCCAAATAACTTTGTGAAAAGAAACTAACATTAGAAAATGTACATTGCTGATTTCAAAGCCTCCTATAAAGTTACATGCATGATGTCATCAAATACATCAATGGGTCAAGATAATGCTCAAAAACAGTCTTAAATAAATACTTATAACTGTTTTCCAATAAATGGTTTTAAAATGATCACAAACTCATGAAGATACACAAAATGAGGCAAAATAATACTTCATATTTTTATACAAACTTTACCTCAAAATATAGGTATAAATATATGACTCCAATGTGAACAGAAGGTTCTGTCTTGCCTGGGCCCACAGCAGTTCAGTCCCAAAGAAACACATGGAGGCTTATATTAATTATAAAGTGTTTGGCCTATTAGCTCAGGTTTATTATTAACTAGCTCTTACAACTTAAATTAACCCATAATTACTATCTATGTTTAGCCACAAGCCTTGGTACTGTCTCTCAGTGCAGCATTTTCATCTTGCTTCCCTTCTGGCTGGGTGGTAACTGCAGACTGAGCCTTTTCTCTTTCCAGAATTCTCCTAATCTGGTCACCCCACCTATACTTTCTTCCTGGCTACTGGCCATTCAGTGTTTTATTAAACCAATACAAGTAACAAATATTTAGAGGGTATAAGGGTATTATCCTACATCACTACTCTACCAAGCCAGGTGGCTAAACACAGATAATAATTATGGGTTACTTTAGGTTGTAAGAGCTAGTTAATAATAAGGCTGATCTAATAGGCCAAAGCGTTTATAATTTATATAAGCCTCTGTATGTTTCTTTGAGAGTGAATGGCTGCAGGACCAAGCAGGACAGAAACTTCTATTCACAAATGGTGCCCAAACATTTGGCAAGAATATCCACATATAGCCTGAGAAAGCTTTAAAAAGAGGAACCTTTTAAACCCACAGAAATTGGAGACAATTGGAACTTCTTGGTAGCTGCATATTTTTAGATAGGCTCTGCTTGTTGGTGGCAAGCAGAAGCATGGCTCCTTTAAGAGAGGCCTCCTGGCTCAGTGTTAGCAGCAAAAAAATGTAGCTTTTTAAAGAGTCCCTGCCACCAAACACTTAAATTCTATTTATGCACAGTCTGATTGCATACTTCTTGATGGTGGCATGGACCTAGAAACTTCACAGATTTGTGGTTAAAAATATGGCTCCTGCTAGTACCTCTGCCATGAAACTAGACTCTCAGGAAGTCAAGGAGTGGGGTGGATCCAGCCACCAAAGCTGTGGCATTAATCCTAGCCATATCACTTAGCAAATTAAGGACTCATGTGATCAGAAAAAGATAAAGATACACAATAAAGACAGATTCAAATGGGAAAAAAACCTATAAATGGTTTACAGTGTGTTTATAAATATACAAAGGCTTGGAAGAGAAAAGAGAAAGGATAGAGAAAGTCCTTAAGAAATATATTCAGGTATAGTGGCACATGCCTTTAATCCCAGCACTTGGGAGGCAGAGGCAGGTGGATCTCTGTGAGTTTCAGGCCAGTTTGGTCTATAAAGTGAGATCCAGGACAGCCAAAGAACACAGAGAAACCCTATTTCAAAAAAAAAAGATTAAAATTAAAAACAAAAATAAGAGAAATTAAAACTATGTAAAATGGAAAATACACAGAGAATCTGGATACTAAATGTTATTATGTTGTCTTTGAATTGTTTGCCTAGTGAGGAAGATACAACAACTGCTAAAAATAAAATTAGATTATAAATGCTTCTGAATTAATCCAACCAATATATTTTGAAAATGACTTGACTTAAAAATTTAAGCCATACAATATGATAGTTTGGAGAAGAGATTTTGCTTTTGTTTTCACAGGAAATGAGAGGCTATGGATTCATTCTTGGTTAATAAACATAGGGAAGATCAAGGAAGACCCCCAGAAAAATCTCCAGTGGGAACAGATGGCCTAGGTGATCCAATGTTTCACAGCACCTCTGTTTCAGTTTCCTCTGAAAAACATCTAGAACAGTTTCAAGACTGTTGATTGAGATGATCAAGCCTCACAGAATACTTCAGTCAGGACCTTACCATAATCCAAAATAATTTTTGGGTCCCCATAAGATTATCAGCAGTCCCAATCAGCAGGAAGTAACCTAGAAAGCTATGCCCGTATCCCCAAAACATGAATCATCAATGTGTGCCTTTATTTACAGTGTTGTTTACAAGTTGTTATGGATAATGGTTATAAAGAAAGCTAAAAAAAAAGGAAATTAGATTCAGAGTTCTTGTTTTGAAAAGAAAAGAGTGGAAGTGCTGTGGGATAATGCTCTTGAACACTGTAAGGATTTGTCACTTATATTGATTAAGGAGGAGAAGTTAGGGAACCTGGGGGAGAATTAAACTGGTCCTGGGATGTACTGTATAGGAGGAGAACCTATTGTCAATAGAAAGATCAGAGTATAGCTAATATATAAATAAATCCCAAACCATACATTGTACACACAGATGTTAATCAACTGCATTTATAACAATTAATATGATGGCAAATAGCTTTTGCATTTGTAGCTCTAGATGAAATTAATTGATGAGGGATATTCAATAACATCCATTGCAAACAACCATTTATAATGACATCCTTAAGAATGAAAAGCCTTAATTTTGTCATTAGTTCTTTAAAGAAGTGTATATCATTCAACTAATAAAACCTGGGCAATGATCTACTTGTATATAGACTTACTTATCACAAACTTGTTGGGCTTCAACAGCATCATTAACCCTAATGGTCATTGCTGAGAGTGTGGGTTTTGTCAATATCTTAGCCTAAAGCATTAGCGTATTAAGCACACTGGTTCCCCAAGGCTTTAGTGACTTGGTTTTGTTTTGACAAAATGGAAAGATATAATGTGATGTGATTATGATTTATAACAGCAATTTTCAAAATATCAAGGAAAGTGGTTGTTTCTGAGAGAGAAATACTGAAAAAGTTCTGAACTGTGGGCTGTATATAATGACATTATCAGTAACTGCTTCCTGTGTGTAAATAAACTAAAACTTCCAACTGTATCGCTCGAAGAAAAACTAGAGAATATCTTTCTTTTAAAAGATGGAAAAAAGCTAGAATGGGTGCATGGCTCAGTGATGAGTTCTCACATATCATCTATGAGGACAAGGGTGTGATCACCAGCACAACATGAAACCAGTCACCTTAACAAATAAGGTAAAAGTCTTTGTTTTTAAGAAGAGGAAAATGTGGGGGATTGTCTATGGTAGTTCCCTTTATGAGTTCATTTCCCATCATAGTAACAAATATCCAAGGAAAACAAATAAAGGGATCATTTATCCTAGCCTACTGTCTCTGAGGTTTCAGAGAGGCTATGGCGGAGCAACACAATGTTCATTATGGTGCAAAGACTGGGAACACCAAAACAAACTGCCTTTTCTTTTGCCCATCTTGTTATATCCTTGGAGGGTTGCTGTTCACACCCAGGCAGAGTCGTGTTCCTTAGTTGATCCTCTCTGTGTACTCCTTATATGTATACTCACAGTGTGTGTTATAATTCCACAGAGGCTTCTTAATCCTATTACTGTGATCCTCAATGTTATCTGCCACATCTGGGATAGAAAACAGGGTTTTTTCTTGTTTGTTACTATAAAGAATAAATTTCCTTTGTTTAAACCTTACAAATATAGAAGAAATTTGTCTCAAAACTGTAATTTCAGAAGTCCCAGGGAAAAGACTTCCTCTGAATATGATAATATCTATATATAGTCATTCAAATGAATAAAGAGAGTTAAAAATTGATCAGATAATAAAGAGATGTAGACACCCTTTCTAATTCCTTACATAACACTACAAGATAAGCAACATCATCTTCTAACCAGGACCAACAGCTCATTCTTCAGTGACAGTGTCCTAAGTAGGAAGATCCAAGGGATCATAGATGAAGACAGACTGGTAAGCTTGGGAGGTCTTGCACAAGCTTATTGAGAAGTACTTGAGTTTTGTGCAGGATGATACATATGGATCTATTTTCATTCTTCTACATTGTTGATATCCAGTTATGCGAGCACCATTGCTAAATATGTTTTCTTTTTCCATTTTATATTTTTTGCCTCTTTGTCAAAAATCACGTGTTTGTAGGTGTGTGGATTAATATCTGGGTCTTTGATTCAGTTCCATTGGTCCTCCTGTCTGTTTTTATGCCAATACTAGGCTGTTTTAAGTACTGTAGCTCTGTAGTAGAGTTTGAAGTCAGGGATTATGAGGCCTCCAGAAGTTCCTTTATTGTGCAGGATAGCTTTGGCTATCTTAGGCTTTTTGCTTTTCTGTATGAAGTTGAGTACCATTCTTTCGAGGTCTGTGAAGAATTTTGCTGGGATTTTGATGGGCATTGCATTGAATCTGTAGATTGCTTTTGGTAAGATTGCCATTTTTACTATGTTAATTCTACATACCCAAGAGCATGGTAGAACTTTCCACTTTCTGGTGTCTTCTTCAATTTTTTCTTCAAAGATTTAAAGTTCTTGTCACACAAGTCTTCCAACTGTTTGGTTAGAGTTACTCTGAGATATTTTATGCCATTTGTGGTTATTGTGAAGGATCATGTTACTCTGATTTCTTTCTCAGCCCTTTGATCATCTGTGTTAAGGAGGGCTACTGAGTTTTTTTTTTAGTTAATCTTGTATCCAGCTACATGACTGAAAATGTTTATGAGTTGTAGAAGTTCCTTGGTAGAATTTTTGAGGTCGCTTATGTAACCTAGCATAACATCAGCAAATAGAGTTTAACTTCTTTTATTCTAATTGGTATCCCCTTGATCTCCTTTTGTTATTTCTCTAGATAGAATCTCAAGTAATATATTGAATAGATGTGGAGAGAGTGGACTACCTTGTCTTGTTCCTAATTTCAGTGGAATCGCTTTGAGTTTCTCTCCATTTAGTTTTATGCTGGCTGTTGGATTGTTGTATATTGCCTTCATTATGTTTAGGTATGTTCCTTGTATCCCTGCTCTCTCCAAGTCCTTTATCATGAGGGGATGTTGTATTTTGTCGAAAGCTTTTTCAGCATCTAATGAGATGACCATGTGGTTTTTTCTTTTCAGCTTGTTTATATGGTGGATTACATTGACAGATTTTCATATGTTGAACCATCCCTGCATCTCTGGTACAGCATTTTAGACACTATTTCTCAAAAAAAATGAGGGATTCAGCACAAAATCATCATACAATGGGACAAAATTGAAAGAAGTTAATCAAGCAATGTTGCACAAGGGGAAAACCTGGTATCTCAGGGCCACAGGACACAAACACAACAGTGTTGGAGCTGACAATTCCAGTCTCTTCAGGGCTATAAGCTAAGTTTCAAGGAACCAAAACTTAATCTCCACCATAGCTTTGGTCCCAGCCTCAGACCAGACTTTCTAAGTCTGCCCCTTGACAAGGCCATAGAAGTAGGTTCCTTTTATCCTTTCACCAGGGCCTTTGAGAAAGTCTGGGATCAGACTGGATCTCAAAAATCTTCATTTTATAAGTCAAGGAAATGAAAGTTTAGGCAGGATATAAAATAGTCTTCAGGTGACAGTTATGAAATGTGAGCTAAGCTAAACCCTAATTTTATTCTAAAATGCCATGACTATAACATATTTCTATTCCTTGTTTATGCTCATAATTTGATACTTTTTCAAACTAAGTCAAAATATTCAAGTACTGAAAATATTTTACAAGGGCTGAATATTATATAGTAGATTGCCTACCTTCAGGAAACATACCTTGAGGGACATTTAAGACAGTAGGTTGAAACATAAAACATCAATAAACAAGTCAGAGTGGAAGAAAGTCATGCTACTTCATTCATTTATGTTCAACTCCCCCTTTTACCATTCAGGAAAAAATATGAGCTGACTAGCTTGGGCTGTACATTATGTGTGGCCTTGAAACAAAAGAAATCTCTGGGCAAAGCGCTCTTGCAATTTCACTGTCAATGATCTAAGACTCTGCAAAGCCACTTGCTGATTTAACAAAAGTACACTGACCTAAAACTTGAAACCATTTCTAATTATCAGGTGCTGGACTGGAAAACAGACTCAGATGCAAGCCATAAACAGTTCCCAGAGTCTTTCTTACACTGTAACAATAATGTACCTGCTCATCTAACAGTAAGAGTGGATATTAGAATGGCCTATGCAACATTAGGGTCTCTTGACAGTCTACAATCTTTCTTGTCCCTACAAAAATATTATCTCAAGATATCTCAGATTTCAAAGGCAGAAGCTTTGCAAGGATTACATCCACTTGACTATCTGAGCCTATCTGTCAAAAAGAAAAAAAAAACAACTGGTTGATCATGGTTTTCTCTTTTCTCTAAGCTGTAAGATACTGATCCATCTTCTCTTATAATCATTCTATTCCCTCTTCTGTGATGGTCCCTTAGCTTCAGTTGTAGGGAATGTATTTCAGATGCACCAGTTGGGATTGGGCATCCCAAAATAAAATTTTTCCTAGCATTTTGACCAGTTCTTTGTTGCAAAGAGAGGCTCCTTTGTGAGAAATGAGAGCTATACTTCTCTGTGGGTGTAAGTACTTAGAATACCATTAGAAAGTATACTGGATTAAGAAAACACAATAGCTGGTTCTCCATTAGCTATGTTCCGTTCGCTAGGTTCCCTCTCCAATAAAGCTCTTGCTTAGATGCTATGTTTCAAAAAACACACAAACACCCAGAATTTATCACTAAATAGCAGGCAATTCAAACAAGACAAATGCCTTTTAGCATAGTTAAAATCTAGTCCCCCAGTTCATAAGCTTGACTAAAATGTGTAAAATACTTTGAGCAGAAAGCTATAGAGGAAAAGTTGGTGTAATAACCATGCATTAATTCATTCACTCATTCAACCAAATAGATGTTTAAAACCTTTTATTAATGCTATAGTGTGCTAAATTACTGAAAGTTCAAGAGAAAGTCAGTGCTTAAATGTTGTTTATTTAGTGTGTAAATGATTTTTCATGGTAGCAACTAAAATACAAAACAGAATATTTGAATAACTAAAAAAGAAACTGAAGAATCCAACGTTATAGACAATTTTAATGTCTTAATGGCTATTACATACTACTCTTTCTGGTTTATTGATTGAGTGAGCTACCAAGTGTTTCTGCAGTTCAAAAAATCACAAATAAACTTGGACAAATGCAAAAGGTCATTAGCTGCATTAAAATTCCCTTGATCCACAGGAAAATGTGCTCTCAATGGGATATTAATTAATTTTAGAGACAAACATTGCTGTTGATTACCCTTGAGCAAGACATAAATGTTACAAGACCATCACTACTGAGGAGATTAAATGTATTTTTGTGAAATAAAAAGAGAAAATGTACTAACTATTTTTCTTGAAAGAGGGATATGCGGCCATTTCACCTACTTCTAGTTTTACTCAAGAATGAAAGCAGGCCTCTTAAAAACTTACCAGTTGTAGAAATTAAATTTCCATACTTTTCTCAAGTAATCATTAAGGTCATGTGTAAAGAATTTTTTCAGAAGCCTTCTTGACAAAGTAGTGCAAAATGCCTGAAGACAAATCATCCACTGGGAAATATTCTCCTACACAGGGCACATATAAGCATCTGTGTATGTATCAGGTTTTATGCCGTATGTGTCTACAAATAACACTACCATGACTGTGTAATATCTATGTTGGTAATGATTAACAATCTAGAATCAAATATAAGTATCTTTTGCTTTTACTTCTCTGAATATTCAACTTTCATAATTTTATTTAATATGACTTCTCTACTGCAACTATCAAAACATTTATGGTACCAAATTTTTAAGAACCTAAACTTTAAATCTGGGTAGATGAGTTACTTAATAAAGCACTGGATTTTCAAGCCAGACAATTGATATTCCACTCCCAGAACTTCCTTAAAATGTTGGGTGAGGAGGTACATGACCTTTGCTTAGTACTTAAGTGTGGTTCTAGAAAACAAGATCCTTGGAGCTCATTGGCCAATCACCCTAGCTATTTGGTGACCTCAGGTCAGTGAAAACTCTGTCTAAAAACTAAGGTGGATAGTGTTCTTGATGAAAGATACCTAAGGCTGTCGTCAGCCTTCCAAACACACGTACATATATGTGCATGCATGCTTAATTATGTAAAAACACACATCCGTGTACATGAAAATACAGGCTTTTTTTCACTTAAAAACTTAATATTAACAATTTGAAACTTTTTACCGTTTAGTAAGTACTTTTGTCTCTTCTCATCGCTCTTAGAGTTTCGATTGCTGTGATAAACACTGACAAAAAGTACCTTGAGGACATCTCCTTGGACACCCGGGATCCCCTCCAGAGTCAAGACTCTTGCCA
>LOEQ01007523.1:20078-32976 GCA_001685075.1 Bramus lutescens | reverse complement strand
GGGAGGGAAATGGGAGGAGGGGAGGAGGTGGAAATTTTTAATAAAAAAAAAAGTACCTTGAGGAAGAAAGGATTTATTTCACCTTACAGATGTAGCTCATCAATGGGGAAAAACAGAACAGAAACCCAGTTCAGGCATGCGGAGGCAGGAATTGAAGCAAAGACCATGAAATAATACTGCTTATTGACTTGATCCTCTTGGCTTCCTCAGTCTGCTTTGTTATAAAACTAAGGCCATAAACCCAAGGTTAGCCCCATCCACAATGGGCACCATCCTCCCACATTAATCACTAGTTAAGAAAATACCCTATATGTTTGCTACAGCCTGATCTTATAGGGAAACATTTTCATTATTGAGAGTCCTTCTTCCCAAATAAATCTTACTTGTGTCAAGTTGACATAAAACAAGTCAACATGCCACTATATAATTATTCTTGCTTGGATACCTCATTTAGTATAACATACTGACTCTGAACTTATAAGTCTTACAAAGAAAAGTTAATCTCACATTCTGCAGGACAAAGTCTTCCAGATACTATAGACCTGTATACTGAAGATGGATGCCCCAATGTTACAGAAGAACTTACAGGTAGGCCCCACAACCTCATGGTGATATAAAGATTAATAGAAATGGGTTAATTTAAGTTATAAGAGTTAGCTTATAAGAAGCCTGAGCTAATAGACCAAACAGTGTTATAATTAATATAGTTTCTGTGTGATTATTTGGGACTGGGTAGCTGGGAAATGAATGAGCAGTCTCCATCAACAATTGCCATATGGCACACACAAATAGAAAAAAGCATTTATCTTGTATGGCCTCATACTCGCACAAACACATTGACATGTAACCAATGATGCCTGATTCATTACTCCTCCTTATTTTTGTAATAGCCAGTTATAAAACAAAAAAATATTTATCTCTAGTAGATACAGCAAAATTAGTATGTGTACCAAGAAAAATGGACAATCAAAATATTGTAACTGCCAGAATTAGGCTATTCTGCCACTGTTTATTAATTAAATTTCTCCATGGCATAAAATCTTCAACAATTTCCTACTTGGCCCAGTATCACAGAAATGTACTTGAATAATAATATAGATTCTCAAGTGAAAAAAAATCTTGATACACAAATAGGATCACTATTTACACCTGGGTTCTAAGATGTCAACTACAGAGGACATGAGGTCCTTGTATTTAGAATAAGCAATAGGGAAACCAGGAATGTGAAATACACAGGGGTAATTAACTTTTCATGGGAAATTTTCAAAGAAATGGACAGCTGTGAGAGATTGTTTTTTATTTTGTCAACAAGTAAAAATACTGAGTGTTTATTCTCTAAAAGGAACAAAACCCACTATACTTCAGAGATTGCTAGTAAATAAGCACAGCATCTAGCATTGTTTATGATTTGGCAAGAAAATATAAGAATTAAAGGAAGACTGATGTCTGTTTTTACAACTCTATATCCTACCCTGGTAGGTACCAGTCATGCTACACAAAGATTATTCTGGGATTTGATGCAATGCATGACTAAAAGAACTCAAAGAAATTAATTAAAACCAGATGCTTTCTTGTTTTAGTTTACCACTGCAAAATAGTACAGTTTAATATAAGCAAATGTGAACTTTATCAACATAAGGGTCCAGAAGATACCAAGTATAAACACCCATATTTCCTCTTCCAGTATAATTATGGAGAGAGTCATGATGTAGTGTAAAACACACTAAGTTCTCACAAACAGAGAAGTATTGACATGCCATCTTGTCCAGAGATTTTATTTGGAGTCAACAATACAGACATGAATGCCCATTGGGGCTGACATTGGCACCTCAATCTTTATCCCTTTACAAGGTCAAATTTTGTTGTAGATCAAAGCCTTATCATAAATCATTGTTACCTGAACTTTCTGCTTTGGCTCAAGACACCAAGATAGAAATGGATTATTATGTGGAAGAATATTAGAAGGGCTCAGATGTCATCTATTAGGAAACAGTGATGGTTCAGAACTAGGTTCAAACATACCAGCCCTGATGAGTTGATATTTTGTTTCTCAGAAATGCTTGTTGAAGATGAAGTGAAGAAAAGGTGAAGATTTCATGAGATAGATAGACTGCTTCATAAAACTGTAGCAATGTATATATAATAAAAGAATAAACCTAATTTACAGAACTGAAGAAAGGTCCCAGAGTACATGGGTTTAGATTGCCGCCAGTATAAGTAGAAGTTAACAAATTAAGAGATAGAGTTTTTGAATAGAGAATTAGAGGAATTAAGACAGAGGTAGAGAAGACACTCTATGTAGAGTAACATACTATGCAGAACTTAGAGGCATGTTTATCATTTTTACATATGCATTTATCTATTGTAGATACACAATTCAGATTTCACATGACTAAAACACAGTTCCTTATTTTAATCTCCATTGCCGAGAATTCAATCTTTAGTCTTCCTTGGAACTTTTCTCATGGAAACATATTTGTGGATATTTACTACCTACTAGACACCATGACAAAAATTGTCAGCATAGCAGTAAATCTCTCAGTTCTCAATCTTAATGAGGCAGTTTATCTAAAATGCATTGACATGGTCTTATAAATTGTGAGAGTGTAAAAGAATGAAAAAACTATAAACTGAAAAATAAATAAAGCCAATTTATTTTTTACATTTATATATTTATTTGTGCATATGTATGTAACAATAATAATTAAGAAGACCATAAATCTGGAGGGAAATTGGGAGTACAGGAAAGATTAGAGGAAGGAAAAAAAGGTAAGAAAATGTTGTAATTATATTTTTCCCCTTTTTATCAAAAATAGATTCCTATCACCCATAGGTACCAACACCTTTACTCCCAGTATTTAGGAGACAGAGGCAGGCAATCTCTTTGAGTTTGGAAGACAAGCAATCTACAGAGTGAGATCCAGGATGGCCATGGTTACACAGAAATCCTTTATTGAACACCCGCCCCCCAAAAAGAGATTTTTTTTCTCATACCAAGTATCCTGTTTACAGTTCTCCCTCCATCTACTCTCCCCAGTTCCCCTCCCCACTGGATCCACTCCCTGTCTGTTTCTCACTGGAAAAGAATAGGTTTCTAATAGACAATAACCATGACAAAAAAAAAAAAACAGTAAGATAAAAACGAAAACTGTCACATCGAAGTTGAAAGAAGCAAACCAGAAAGGAAAACAAAACAAAACAAAATAAAACAGAGAGAAGGCACAAGAATTGGAGACCCACTAGTTCACACACCCAGGAGTCCCATAAAATCACTAAACTAAAGTCCATAGTATATATGCCAAGGACCTGGTGCAAGGACCTATAGGCTCTGTACTTGCTGCTCCAATCTCTGTGAGTTCATATGAACTTTGCTCAGGTGATTTAGAGGGCCCTGTTCTCCTGGTGACCTCCAGCCCCTCTGGCTCTTACATACTTGTTCCTTCTTCCTCCTAGGGGATCTCTGAGCTCTGAGAGGAGAGATTCGAAGGAGATGTCTCATTTAGAACTGAGTTTTCCCAGGTCTCTCTCCTCTCTGTAATGTCTGTTTGTGAGTCTCTGTATAAGTTCATGTCTGCTGCAGGAGAAAGCTTCCCTGGTGGTGGTTAAACAAGGCCCTGATCTAGGAGTATAGCACAATCATTAGGTGTCATTTTATTATTACTTTTAATTTTACATTTTTAGACAAGTAGTATTTTGGTTTTTCCCCAGGTCTCTGAGCTATCTAGTCTCTGATTCTTGATCACCCAAGCAGTGTTGGGTTTTACGGACATTGGTTGGTGATTCCCACAAGATTTTTGCCACCATTGTTCAAGCATATTTTGCAGGAAGGAAATATTATTTTTCGGAGTTTTTATGGTTGGATTGGTGTTCATGCTTTTCTTTCAATGGGCTTCAGAGTACCTTCCTGCACTAAAGAGACTAGAACGTAGGGTTGAAGGTTCCATGTAGGCACCAGCTCACCTTCTCCATGTTCAAGGAGTTGTGGTGTGAGTGTTGCCTTCAGCAATGGAACATTGTTGTCAGTGTGTAGACAGCAACCTATTGTCTTGGCAACAGCCTGGGTTATATATATGGTAATTTTCATGAAACCCACTTGGTCAACAACTCAACTGGATGTAACCTAGTCACATTACTGGAAGCTTCATTTGATGACAAGAGATTTCCAGTTGGGACTCTGTCTCCTTTGCTATTAGAAGGCTTCATTGGGATTGATGTTTCCATTGCAGTAGGCTTACATACCATCTCTCAAATTTCCCTAAATTCTAGCTGTCTGTCCCGTTATTTCCTTCATCAATGCCACCCTGCTATCTCTCCCCCATAATCCTCCCATTCCCATCCTCGTATACTACCAGTCCACCCATAAAATCTATTCTATTTCTTTCTCCCAGAAGGATCTGTATGTACTCCCTAGTCCCTTCCTCTATAACAAACCTTTCTGAATCCACAGAATGTAGCTTGGTTATCATTTTTAATGTCTAATGTTCACATATAAGTGAATATATATCATATTTACCTTTTTGTTTTGTGGTTACCTCTCTCAGGTAACTCAGATTTTTTTCTAGTTCCACCAATTTTCCTGCAAATTTTATGATGTCATTTTTATTAAATTGATTAAAATCTATTGTGTAAGTGTGCCATGATTTTTATCCACTTTTCTGTTTAAGGAAATCTAGGTTGTTTCCAGTTTCTAACTATTATGAAGAGCACTACTATGAACATAATTGAGCAAGTGTCCTTGTGGTAAGATAAAGTATTTTGGGTATATGCCCAAGATTGGTGTAGCTGGAATTTGAGGTAGATTATTCCCTAATTTCTGAGAAATATTGATATCCATAATGACTATGCATGTTTTCACTTCCCCCAGCAACAAATGAATATTACCCTTATTCCACATCTTTGTCAGTATGAGTATTCATTTGTTTTATTGACCTTAGTCATTCTGACAAGAGTAAGATGGAATCTCAAAGTAATTTTGATTTGCATTTTCCTGATGGCTAAGAATGATGAACATTTCTGTAAATGAAGCCAATATCATTTCATCGAGATTGGGTATCAAAAACCTCCTGAAGGAATTACATATGGTATCCTATGATTTAGATGACGTTGAGGAGTCTTCCAAGTAAACTATCAGCTGAACGAGGAGAAGGCAATGGTCAGAAGTGCTGTGGGGGATATAATTGCAGTCTATCAGAGGGAAACAGCTTGGCATTCACAAGAAACAGGATAGAAGTTATCAATCCTGGGCTGTTGCATATGGAAAGGAAATGGGACAAGATGCTGTTGAAGTGAAAAATAACAAACAGCAGGTGTCCTTCTGGAAAAGGGAAAGTATTTTCCCTTAATCTTAAATACAGAGTTGCAGCAGAAAGACAGAAGTATCCACTGCATATTTGGTAAGAGATTCCTAATGATTTGGAACCAAACATCACTCAGCAGAGGATCTTTCTGAATTCAGCAATATGAAACATATTAAAAGCATGTATGATAACTTCTATTATTTAATACAGAACAAGAAATTTTATTCAGGATAATTAATTAATCAAGAGAAAAAAGTAATAAAAATAGAAAAAGAGAAAGTTATATTCTGACTGTATGCAGATGGTGATTCTATGTGTAGGAAAAATCCAAGCATTTCACAACTACGTTGAATCGTGTAGATAATTTAGTAAAGTAGCAGAATGTAAATCAACTTATGAAAGTCTACAGATTTTCCGTGGCGCAATAACAAATTTTCTGATGATGAAGCGATATCAATAGAGTAACTATAAGTCAAAGAAAATGTAAAAAAAAAACCCTTCAAATGAGCCTATATTTCCTCCTCTCATCACTAGAATAATACAGCAGAAACAAATTGTAAAAGGACTTATTCTGTTTCACGGTTAAGGTGATGTAGTCCATAATGGAATGGAAGATATGGCAATTGGAGATTACTCTTATCTGAAAAATCAGGAATCACAGAGACAGGATAGGGGCTGCCCTATAACCCTTACAACTTATCCACAAATGGTTCACTTCTTTCACCTAAGCACTGCTTTCTCATGATTACAAAGCCCCCCAAATTAGCGCCATCAGCTTGTGATGGTGGCATATGTGCATCTAAGGGATGGCTCACACTGAAAACACAAGATTATGACTTAGCACCTGTCTCCTAAAACAAAGTGCATTTAGTACAACAACCCTATAGGGCCATAGAAGTAGCTCCATAGATAAAGGCATTAATGCCATACCCAGTAACCTGAGCTTAATTCCTAAGGTCCAAAAGATGGAAGGAGAGAAATCACTCCTGCAAGTTGATCTCTGATCTCCAAGAACACACACACACAAGCAAACACGCATGCACATACATGCATTCAACGTACCCATGCTCAAGTAAAATCATTTAACATTTGACTTCAAATTCTGAAACTTTAGAAGAAATCACAAGAGAAACACTTCAAGATACTGGTATAAGGGCTGGAGTGATAGCTCAAGGCACAAAGTGGTCCTGAGTTTAGATCCCAATCATCCATGTAAAAGCTGGACATGATGGCACAAATCTGTAACCTCAGAAATTGGGGATGAGAGGTAGCACGGGTATATCCTAGGGGCTCACTAGGCATACTTTAAAATCTCCAAAAGTACATCAGAATGTCAAAGGGGAAGGTATAAGATGTTAATCCTTGCGCTACACACACACATATGAACACATGCATTATACCACATATATGTTTGTATGTACCATTCAAAAAGGAAACTTATTTGCAATTTACAGTTAAGGCCACAAATATACAAAACTGAAATTTAAAAAGTTATAAGTTGGATAATATCCAACTAAAGCAATTCTGCAAAACAAGAGAAACAATCAACAGAATAGAAAGGCAACCTACAAAATGAAGGAAAATAGAAACTGTTCATCCCATAGGGGCCCAATTACTAAGAAATATAAAAATCTCAGATACTTAGCAGAAAAGTAAAGTAATCCATTTTAAAATTGGGAAAATTATCAAAATGAGAAGTACGAATGCCAGTAAATTAAGTGAGATGTCATCTTTCCAAAATAAGAATTAATATTGTCAAATAAAAAAGCCCAAACTAATAAGAATATGGAGAAAACAGATCTTTTATATATTCTTAAGAATATTAATTAGTATAGTTTTATTGTGATTATATAATTACATATATTTATATTACATAATATATAATTATATAATCATATATTATATTAATTTTAGTTAGCATTATAGTACATAATACATTTTTTGACCACAAATGCTCCAGAAAGCTAAAAATGCAAGTTTATATGATCTAACTAGACCACTTCTGATAATAAATGTAACTAAAGGAACTGAATTAATCATAAAAAAGCCTGAATACATGAGTACTATCATATTATTATTTTTTAATTTTTATTCATTCTCTGAAAATGCCATACATGTATACAATGCTTCTTCATTATACCCGTCTCTCTTTCCCCATCCCTTTAATTCCCCCAGAACTTGGCCAACATATTTTAATTCATACCCTTTGTTTATAACTCATTGAATCCAATTAGTGGAACATGGATCTGGAACTATCTGCTGAAGCTTGGTCACTTCCTCAAAGAAAAGACACTCACCCTCAGTTACGGCCACAGGTCCTCAGGGGTGGGCCATTGGAAGTTCCTCCTTTTTTCATGCTGGAGTTTTTTAATTGGGTTGATCTTGTTCATTCCTTACACAAGTAGGCACAGGTCCTATGAACTCATGTGTGTGACAGCAATGTCATGTTCAGAAGATAGCACTTTGAAGCACACACCCCCAATCCCTCAACACATTCTTTCACTCCTTCTTCCAAATGTTCCCTAAGGGAGATGTGTTGATGTAGGTGTTCAGTCTACAGTTAAGCACACATAGTCACATATTCTAAGCAGTGTGACCAGTCTTATGTCTCTGCACTCATCCGTAGCCACTGCTTCCTTTTGTAAAAATCTGAATATACAATCATAAACAAAAACCAGATTGAAAACATCATCTAGAAAAGCAACACCAATACTTTTTTTAAGCCTGTGATTTCGGTAGCCTTGGGTTTGGATCATGTTTATGGTATCAGGCATTAGTATCTTCCTGTGGAACAGGTTTCACATCCAGCCAATGAAGCATTGGTTACCATCTTAAACATAATTGCCATCAAACCAGTGGGTACACAGTGTATGGGAGGTTTGTATTGTCACAGTCATGACCAAGTGCTAAGTAAGACCATTGATTTCTTTTCTCCAGAACACTCTCTACAGCACCTTACAGCAAGCTTGAAAGCTAGCCAGTAGGCAAAGTGCTCTAGGCCAGTTCAATGTTGATTTTTCTATGTCCTCTATCCAAATTATATGATATCGGCAGCTGCAGTACCTTAACACCTGGTTAAGATGAGCAACCAAGGGTAACAACAAAGACATGTGTTGTTTGGTGGATTTCTAGGCTCTCCCCAACCAATTAAAATGTAGGGAGATAATTTGAATCTAGAAATGAGATTTTTACTTAATTACCCATGTCTTCTGAAAGCATCATTATTTATCCACTCAGGGGAACCTCTGTTCAAATTTCTTTTCAGAATTTATTTTATTACTTTTAATAATGTGTCCGTGCATGTGAATGTGCTTATGTGCATGTGAATGAAGGTTTCAGAGGTTAGACACAGTGGAGTCCCTGAAGTAGGAGTGTACAGGTTAATGTCAGTTATCTGATCTGGGTGCTGGGAACCGAACAGGGGTTCTTTGGCAGAGCAAGAAATGATCTTAATGACTCAGTTGTCTTTCCAGACCCAAATTCTTCTTTTTATTTATTTTGCTTTGCATTGAAAATAGATATTTCTCTAGGAGACATACATAGATCTAATCTACATGGGAATTAGAAAATACAAGATCTCTTGAGTAAATTGGGAGCAAGGGGATCTTGGGAGAAGGTTGAAGGGAAGGGCAGAAGCAGGGAGGGGAGCAGAGAAAAATGTTGAGCTCAATAAAAATCAACAAAAATACTGTAAAAAGAAAATAAATATTTCTTATACAATACATTCTGATTACTATTTACCCTCTGCCAACTCCTCCCAGATCTCCCCACCTCCCTTTCCATCCAAATCTACATCTTTTCTTTCTTTCTCACAACCAGGCATCCAAAAAGCAATAATAAAATGCAATAAGATAAAGTTAAAACAAACAAACCAGAATATCATAAAACAAACAAGAGCTGAAGAAAAAGCACAAGAAACAAATATAGACATAGAAACTCACATATTTGCATACACAGAAATCCCATAAAACCACAAAACTAAAAACCATAATTTTCAAAGCACCAATAAGGTTAAAAAAATGCCCTGCAAAGAATTATGAGACAAAGCCCCAAAATGTCTTTGAGTTTGTTTTATGATGGTGAGCTATGCCTGGACATAGGGGCCTACCCTTCAACAACTTAAAAACTAGTGATGCTTCATGTCTGTTTCATATATCCTAAATTAGGTTAACCATGCTCTTAAACCTTGCCCCCACATGCACTTTCTCACTCCTGGTGAAACCTTCAGTCCCCAATATCCAGTCCCCTGTTCTACTATATCACATGTGTTTAATAATCACCTCTATTATACTTCTTTCTTGGGTTGCATGGCCATAGATTCTAATTTCACTTCTTCATGTACACTTTGTTTTATTACACTGTAATAGCTAAGATAAGTTATTAGCCTAGGTTTGCGTGGATACCAAATGTTGTATGACATATATATATATATATATATGNATATACATATCTTTCAAAGATGCAGGAAAAAGTCTTATGGCTTGCTTGATTTTAACTTCTGAACAAAACAAAGGTGCTGTGTGTGCTGAGAATAGTGTATGTTTGGATGTCCACCTTGCTCTCAATGTGCAATGTGCATGGTACATTATGCCATTAAAGTCTTCTCTTTAGGAAACTATGAGAAGTCAGAGAAACTAAAATTGCACCCTGTTTGAAAGTGTCAAAACAAAACAAACAAAATAAAAGCAAGCAAGCAAAAATGCATCATAGGTATCTCAAATGAGGAGCGACGCTTAGGAAAACTCTCTGAATGAAAAAGGAAGCAAGGATGACAAGTCTCTGCAATGCTGTTTACATTGATTAAATTAACCCTAAGCCAAATATGCCAGAAAAAAAGACTTTTGCACCTTGTACTCAAGTGCTAAGCATTTCAAAACGACACAGTGATAGGTTAAATTCTTCATGCACTGGTTGAAGGAAGAGTGGTCCCTACAAAGGTAGCAGTTTGACAGCATGTAAGAAGCATTTCAAATCAGTTCCTTACACTTTTATTCCAACAGGATGAGAATTTGTTTCCTTCTGTGAAACTTCCCTGATTCACATCTTCTCTGCTCTCACCCATATTAAGGATGAATGAAACCAGACCAAGATCAGAGACTTGTATATTTAGGAAATATTTTCTGAGTTTCTGCTAAGTGCTAGGTGGTTCAGAGATACCCAAGTCTTGCCCACATGAGAAATGCACATTCAAAACTTTACATTATAAACTTTTGATCAAAGATACTTTTCATCCAAATTCATTGCCAGTCTATTCACAATATCAAGGAAATGGAAACAACCTAACTGTCCTTCAGTTGATGAATGAATAATCAAAATGTGGCCCATATACACAATGGAATTCTATAAGGAAAGAATTTTCTACAAAGAAAAGTGAAATTTGCAGGTAAATAAAAAGAACTAGAGCATACAGTCACCCAGCACCCAGAAAAGAAACATCACATTTTTTTCTTATTGGTGTTTAGATAGAGTACATAATCTATAATAAAAGCAGAAACCAGGAATGTAAAAAGGGACAAAGGCTAGGAATGGAGGGGAGCTCTAGAGGAGGAAATAACAGGACATAGATGCTATGAAGGAGAAATGGAAAAATGAGGAAGAGGGCATTAAGGGAGCCAGAAGAGAAGTCAATGCAAAGGGAGAGTGGAGAAGAATATTAAACACCAATAAATATGTCTGATAAGAAATAGTGAACATGCTATTGTATGTTTATCTAAAATTATAAATATATAAATGTGTATGTATATGTATGCATGCATGCATGTGTGTGTTTGTGTTCTCATATGATGTATAGTCCTAGGATTTTCTTAGGAACGTCATGGTTCATATATCTTTTCATTTTATTTCTGAGAATAATAAATTATTGACTGAGGTTTCTGTCCCACCCAGACCTGCAGCTATTGAGTCCCAAAGAAATACACAGAGGTCTACATTAATTATAAACTGGTTGGCCTATTAACTGAGGCCTCTTATTAACTAATGCTTGCATCTTAAATTAGTCCATTATTCTTATCTACATAAGCCATTTGGCTTGATACCTTTTATCAGTGAGGCATTCTCATCTTGCTTCCTCTGTGTCTGGCTTCTTCTGTGTCAACTGCAGACTGATTCTCTTCCCAGAATTCTCCTGGTTCATCAAACCGCCTCTACTGCCTGGTCACCCTACATATACTTCCTGCCTGGCTACTGGCCAATCTGTGTTTTATTAAAACAATACAGTATAAGTGACTGGTACAAGACCATTGTCCCACAGCAATGAATTAGTTATATTATCATTTCCCTTTCTTCCTGCCAAATCCTCCCATATACCTTTTCACACTCTTTCAATTCATGGTCTCTTTTTTCATTAATTGTTTGTGACATACACATACACACATACACACACACACACATAAAACCTGTTCTGTCTACATAATATATATTGAATATATGTTTTCAGGGCTGAGCATTTGGTATTGGATAATCAGTTGGTGTGTTCTTCCCTGGGGAAGACTATTTCCCCTAATCTCTACATTCTTTAGTTGCCTATGGTTCTCTGTGTAAAGAAGATAAACACTTGAGATGATAATGTTCACCTCCAGAGCAATGTACTATCTTTCCTTAAAAAGCAAATAATAATACCATGCACACATCTCTCGAGTTGTTGGTGAGAAAAGTTCAAAAGAGCTTCAGAGCAATATAGGCTACTACTGTTACCCTTGGTTATCTCCAAGAATTTAAAAGTAGGGCATATTGAAGACATAACACACTTACAGACAATATATGGAGGAAGTGAGTTGGAATGTACCTGAAGTCTCTTCCTTGAGTACTGGCTCTAATAGTATTAGAAGATACTACATGATCTGCCAATGGAGAAGGACAAATGATAGTCCTGTTCAACTGAAAAGCCTGTGAACCACAATCATAACTGGACTTGCAAGCTATCCACAACCATGTAATAGTGTAATAGTAGCATTTTTTAATCTTGGGAGTTACTAACTGCTTTTTCATTGGACTGAAGACCCATTCAACAGGGATGAATTCATGCCTGGTGCTGTAAAGTTAGGGAACTACTCATGCTGCAGAGATCATAGATCTAAGGAAGAAAGTACTACTGATGGTTTCCTAGACTAATATAATCCCTAGCTTCATCCTACATATTAATCCTTATACCCATAAATAAGTTGTACTCTCATCTCTCATCGAAGCAGATTGACAAACCCCTATCCAAACTAATCAAAAGGCAGAGGAGAACACACAAATTAATAAGATCAGAAATGAATAGGGGGACATAATCACAGACATAGAGGAAATTCAGAGAACCATTAGATCTTACTACAAAAGCCTGTATGCCACAAAATTGGAAAAGTAAAAGAAATTGACAGTTTTTTAGATAAGAACCATATACCAAAGTTAAATCAAGAACAGGTGAACAATTTAGACCTGTAAGTCACAAAGAATTAGAAGCTGTTATCAAAACCCTCACTACCAAAAAAAGCCCAGGACCAGATGGTTTCAATGCAGAATTCTACCAGAACATCCAAGAAGAGCTAATAACGATATTCCTTAATGTATTTCACAAAATAGAAACAGAAGAGTCATTGCCAAATTCCTTTTATGAAGCT
>LOEQ01007522.1:109653-126490 GCA_001685075.1 Bramus lutescens | reverse complement strand
GTCTTCAGCTCAGAGAGAGGACTCTTGGAGGTTCTAACTTACTGTTTTTATATTACATTTGTTAGTGTTTATGCATTGGGAGTTTTTCAATGACTAAGAATATTGGTGAGAACTTTGGTCATTTAAAAAGCACCTCTCTCATTTTCTCTCTTTTGTCATACTCCACTTTGTAGTGAAAATTACAAATTACTACTCATTTTTGTTTACGAAAAAAATAATAATGAAGCTAACCATCCCTTGGACTAAATTGTATCCTAGATTTAGCCCTATATGTTATTAATGTCCTTAGTAGTGAGACTTGCTCTATTAGCTGTACTTAAAAACAAGCAATTTCCTTTACATCATTTGCTTAGTGTTGCAGATATAATAGCCTTGATTCTGATCTGTAAGTGGACCACCACTAGCTGACATTCCTTGGGCTCAGAGGAGAAATATTCCGATATGCAAACACTGTAGTTGTTATCCATTGCTCTTATTGCCTCCTATTTCTCCCCAGGTTCTGCATATTCTGCAACTAGCTGCACAGCTTAAAACTCTTTAAACCCTTAAGATCTATGGAGCTTAGTTTTTAGTTTTAGTTTTCTCAACATGGAATTAAAGAACTTGTGATATTAGATTTTTTTACTGCAATCAAGCTAGGCAAGTATAGCCCCACAAAGCAAAGCCATCTTAACAAGAATGTAAAGATAGATCTTCTGCTAGCTACCTCTGGAAACATCCAAATATCATTAAAAATAGCCTTAGTGCACATGATGAGATCATATTTGTGAGTTTGAGTGAGATGGTGTACAGGACATATTAGAGAAAATTTAGGTTATTTCACAAGGCAGCATAGCATAATTCCACCCAGACTGTGCCTTTTCCTTACTGTCATTTTTATTTCTCTTCCCTTCAGAAAAGGTAGTACATAAAGAAAATAAAACTTAAAGACGGAGAATCTATCTGAAAGATTAATCTTTAGAGGTTCAGAAGAAGTTTTTAGATATTTTCAAATGATAGACATTATATTTCACACATTATACTTCTATTGTTCTAGTCTCTATTGAAAATCNTATATATGCCTTTTCCACTTTGTGAGACTACATGGTGTTCTAATAACCATCACTGTATTTCTTTTTCCATACACAGTTCAATATTTTCTAGAATACATAAGCAAATACAAAATACAAGCTACATGGAATAATACATATAGCTAGATGTTTTATGCAATTTTGTTAAATTGTCTTCCAAATTGACTGTTGCAATTTTATTTCACTTACACTCTGTGAAATGTTCATGTTTCCATAACACCAACTAATATATCATTATTATATTTTGCAATCTTGCTGATGTTATTATATGTGATGAAATGTTACATGATTTCGTTTTTCACTTTTGATATGATATTTCAGAATTATGATCTGAGTTTTAAATTAGCAGAAGTTACTTTGAAATCATCAAAAATAATAAATAACTTCCATTGACTGACAATATCTGAAAGTTTTACAGTTTAAATTCTAAATGTAGTTGCCTTATTTTAACTGGAGAATAGCTTAGTCATTAATCTTTTATTTTAGCCAATCAGATGTTTGGCCTTCTGCATTATTCTCTCAGTGCATCCTGTTAAACAAAACTAGACCTCCAGAGTTGAATTCTGGGTTAGAAGACTAGTCTCTGACTTCCCCTAAGTTCTTTTTGGGTTTTGAAGAAGTTTTGTGGAAATACACCAATATTAGCCTGAGTATAAAGCAAATGAATAAATATGTACCCACTATTCCTGATAAATATATCAATTGCTTAAATTGTTTTCTTTTATATATTTATTTTACAGTTGTCACAGAGAACCTATGAAGATCAGAGGACCACTTACCAGAGTCTTTCTCCACAGGAAACCTCATGTCATCATGCTTAGTGGTGAGTTCCATACTTGCTGAGCCTTCTGACTGGCCTGAGTCAAGAAACATGAAGTTATATAGAGACCTCAGTTGGATTTAGAGTAGATGTTGAAAGAAGATTTAGCACCAAAACTTAGTGTAAGACTAATTCATTAGTGCATCTGATTGGAGATTTTGATTACAACTTCAAGTTCACATAAAAACAACACTGAAGTAATATATATGTAGGATTTATTACAGTGACTTACAGATTACGGTTCTGCAATTCCAATAATACCTGTTTCCCCATGGAAACTTCTTGAAACCAGCAGTTGTTCAGTCTACAGAGCCCTAATAACAGTGAAGAATAAACTTGCCAGCAAGATGGAGGACAGGCAAGCAAAGAGCAAGTATTTCCTTCTTCCATGTTCTTACTATAGGCTGCCACCATAGTTTTGGGCCAGATTTAAGGTGCATATTTCTACCTCACCACACACACACACACAAAAAAAAAACAACTCAAAAGCTAGATTTAGGATAGGTCTTCCAATGTTGAATGATCTAACCAAGACAAATACTTCACAACTGCACCCACCTGCTTGGATTTTGTTTTACTCCTGCTGCGGTCAAGTTGACAACCAAGAATAGCCATAACAACCCCCACAAAAACAGCAAATATGATTCCTAGTGTTTTTATGTATCAGAGAGGATTCTACAGGAGGAGTTGTAATCTTAGGATACACCTATATCTATACATCAATACTTAAAAACTCCTGTGCATAGTTATATAAACATGCTTGTATATGTATGTATTAAATAAAAAACTTTCTCTTCCATGAAATTGACATACACAGCTCTAGTAGTTGTATAAGTAAGAGAGAACTAACAGAATCAACATCCTAAAAGGATAATTAATATCCCAAAAGGATAAGTAAAGTGAAGAGCACTCTAGGGACACAGAGGACTTTTTGATACATCTTCAAATTCACATAATATCTGCAATGAAGTTTTTGCTTGACCATAAACCTGGGCGTGGAGCCAAGCCATTCTGGCCACTCACATCTTCTCCCTTTCTTTTTTGAAACTTATTATAGTTATAAATATGATTATTTTTCACTCAAACTATTATGTAAATTTACAAGGTGATATAAATGTGATAGTGTATCTACAATTCTGGGAGACAAGTAAGGTCAAGGAAAAAAGACCCTCAATTACATCATGTTTCCAAAGCCAGCAAGGATCTTCCTCATCAATGTGAGGGGAAGCAGTGGTCTTTCTGCAGGTACTGAACATGGAAAGCAAAGAGGCTTGAGAAACAGTAATTTCCAAACTTAATACTATTTGGAATTATTAACAGATGTTATAATAAGGTAATGTAATTCAGGAGAAGTCTTTCCTTGTAATACATCAAATGTTAATTTTTTTCAACTAGTCAATAATTGATTCATAATTTCAACTGACAAAAGAGAAAATTTACTGTATATGTATGATTAATTTTGTACTTTATATAATATCAGATAAATTTATTTTCCTTGGAAATGATAAAAAGGTGTGGTTTACAGTGATTGTAGGCTGTCTGGTGTTTTCTTTGGGAAAAAAGAGCAATCACTGGCTAGGAATAAATGCAAGGTCTTTGGATGTAGGAAAGTAGTCTGACTCAGGAATCACGGCACTAAAGTCCACACCACTTTAGCTTCTCAGCTGATCTGCTCATTTTGAAGAGTTTTGCTTTGGAACCGGACATTTTGTTAATTCCTACTTTTGAAATCTTCCTCACTAGTGACTTCATAATTTGACATAATTTTAACTCTGCTTCCTATTCTTTGCCCAAGTTTTTCCCTAAGTAGGTGACATAGATTTATTGTAATGAATTTACAGTAAGCTGGGAGATAGTGAGTATTGTTAAAAAGCCGTTGTTATAAATTGGAATATAAATTATGCTATGCATTTAACATACGTATATTCGTATTATATATGCATACATACAGATGTATATTTATTATAGGAATTTAAAATTCAGTTCTTGAGCCTGGTGTGATTAAGCACATTGGCTACTCTTCCAGAAGCCCCAGATTTGTTTTCCAGTACCCACAAAGCAATTCACAACCATCTGTAAATCCAGTTCCAAGGAACCCACTGCCTTCTGGCCTCTCTGAATATTGCATGCATACATGAAAATAAATAAATAAATAAATAAATAAATAAATANAAAAAAACTCAGTGGCTTATAGTCATTACTTCTCTAAAAGTTATGATCAAACATTTTCAACTAATTTGAGAGAACTTTTCAGAGTGCTACGTGGCTTGCCTAATTAGTTGTTAGTTACTGTTGTATTGAGATTAAGAAAAAAATCTAGCATAATGGATGGATATTTTAAAGCCTGAAATATTGTGATTTTAATCACTTAAGACTCAAACATCATGTTTGTATAAGGAAAAGGCTGTAAGCAGCCATCATTTGAGGAACATTTCACTGCGCTGGTGAGATGTGGATTTAAACGCCTGTTTTAATGAGGATGTCATTCCTACTTCCCACTTGATTGAATATTAAAGCTTGTAGACACATCATTAATTGGCATAGATATCTTGTGATGTTTGCAGACAGTAAAACCAACATTTCTCTTGCTGCTAAAATCTTTCTAAACTTGTACAAGAAAAGAAAGTAGATATGCCAGAAATCCAACCGACTACCCAATTTTCTGTGTTCCAGTGTCCTATGATTTACATTCAAAAGCATTTACTACATTGTAATCTGAAGAATTCTAATCCTTGTGAAGTAGTCATTTGGTGAGAGTGGGAGGATTGGAATACACACAGAGTCCAGCCTGCTCAGCTCTCTGACAAACATCCACGTTGCACCTGCAAACCCCAGTTATCCTGAAGGAGGGCACAAGAAATCACGTAAGAGACTTGCTTCGACCGGCAGTCACCGTTCAGATTCTCTACCTGTGAGAAGTGCCCCCTAGGCACTAGAACCCGTGGCTCAGCAGTGCCCTCTCTCCACTCTGGGAGCTCACACTCCCTGTTGGGGTCTCTGATTTCTTGTTTCTGCTACAGTATCAGGGCTTTGTAGAGTCCAAAGTTATATGGTGGCTTTGCAGGCTGTGCTAACTCTTCCTCTTCCGTACCCTGCTTTGCTGGGGTTTCACAGATATCTCCAGTCCTGTGTGCTGCGCTTTATTATGCTTCTCCAACTGGATTTTCTAACAAGACACAGACTTTACAAGAGAATTCGTTTTTATGCCATAAAATGTGCATAGCATAGCTATGGCACAGAGAAAATCTTCAGACATCACTACTGTGTAGAGACAAGTGAACTTCCAATAGAAACTCAGAAGTTATTTCCTTTTGACTTTCTATTATAATTATTTTGGTTTTGGTTTTGGTTTCAGTTTTTTTGAGACAGGATCTCATGTTATCCCAGGTAGTCTGGAACTTGCTAAGTTGTCCAGGGTGTGCTTGAATTCCTGACCCCTCTATTTCCACTCCTAAAATCCTGGGATTAGAGGAATTTTGAATCACAACAGTGTAAAATTCAGTGTGTGTGTGTGTGTGTGTGTGTGCTTTTGTGTGTGCTTTTGTGTGTGTGTATGAACCCCGAATTACAGCCACCTCTTCTCAGTATTTAGAGAACCAAAATAAAACACAGATGCATACAGCTTTTTAGTTTATTTGTACATTCACAATGTCTTTCGTAGAGTTGTGTGCACAAACGGCATGTGTGACCTCTTTCAGGGTCCTCTCTGTGAACACTTTTGATCTTCTCTGANTGTGTGTGTGTGTGTGCGTGTATGAACCCCGAATTACAGCCACCTCTTATCAGTAATTAGAGAACCAAAATAAAACACAGACGCATACAGCTTTTTAGTTTATTTGTACATTCACAGTGTCTTTCGTAGAGTTGTGTGCACAAACTGCATGTGTGACCTCTTTCAGGGTCCTCTCTGTGAACACTTTTGATCTTCTCTGACAATGGGGTCAGTGTGTTTTATGGAGAACACCTTTATGGCAAAGTGGGAGGTAAAAGCTTAGTACAGAAGAGTTCTTAAAAATGAAGAGATTGGCAGGTAGAGCTATTAGCGCATGACGTATTAGCCACTCCTCTCCTTCATTCCTTGACGGCACTTCACTCTTTTATTTTTCTCATTCTACCAGAAAATGTAATACACACAAATGTTCCACAGAAAGGACATTGCATCTAAATCAGTATTTAAGACCATAATAAGAGAGTTGTGAGGTTTAAAAAATGTCCAAGAAACAAGAATAGTTGCTTCCTGTTACGTTGCTTACCTTAACTGTGCCTTAACAATTATTAATTGACTGCATGGAAATGATCTGAAAGGACAGGATCCTCACAAAAATAGAAAGCATATGTATTTCTTTTGTTTGTAACCAACTAAATAAATGTGACCACAAGAACGACGTTTGATGACAATCATATGAATACTTAAAGAAGAGGGTCCGACAGGCAGAATAAGTCATCCCTAAAGGATGGTTGGAAAGACAAATTTCTCCACTTCTACAAATCACCATCATATCAACCTAGGTAACAGAGAAAATACGAAACCTGATGAAAATGTGTATGTTCAACCAGAAAGAGAGTATGAAGTCACATGGTTGATACTACTACAAAATTTTTATATGTGTATACATATGGAAAATATTGGGAATTTATTTGCATTTTGAATTAGGTTTCATATTTCTGTGGTTATTTAAACTTTTGAAAACTCTGACATGCATATTCTCTTGCTGTCATTGATGAAAGCTCTGTGAGTTATCCATATCATGTATATTAGTGTCCTTCAAATATTCATTCCCAAATCACTTACCTGGATTATATGCAGGGCACCTGTGGTGTCACTGCAATGACAGCTGGCAGACACATGGGTTTTCAGGTCTTCTGCCTTTGGGGAAGGTGCAAGGTCTTGGACATTTGTGTTTGACTGAGAACAGGGCTGTGATCTTTTGTGTCTCTGTTCTGTGCAACTGTTATTAAGCAATCAAGCTCCATTTTTCCTTATTCACACTGAGGGAATTTATATCCATTTCTTGTCTTCTGACATCTTTCCATCAATCATTCCAAAATAAACACATACAGGCACATGAATAGGAACACACATGCTCATACCCTCATCAAATCTTTTGGGATATAACCGCAATTCACGGTAATGAAATAATATATAATCGCCTTAGGTTTCCATTTTCAATGCTCTCAAAAGAAAGTGTGATAAAGCCTGGGCACTCACAACAGCAAATTTGATCATGGCATTTCTTCTGTTATTCCTATTGAACACATAGATCATATAATTATCTCCCATTAGGTGCTGAGTGATTTTGTTGATTTATCTTTGATTTGGATTTACTGTGGCAGTCTATAATCTCAGAAGGGTAGATGAGGAGATGAATCTGGCTCAATATTAGCTACTAAGAGAATCATCCTAGTACATGACAGGTCATCTGGCAAGTTACTTCCATGTGTTCATTTTTGTATTTTACAGCATTAATTTATCTTTATAATTCATTCATATCTTCCTGTCTTCTTGACATCTGTTTAATGTCTTTTAAAATACATTGGAATTAAAACATATTTTACTTACATATGTATTTGTGTATATGTGTATTTGTGTATGTATGTAGGGACACCTGTGGAGACTCCACTACCTTAGTGTTGGGATATCTTCCTCTATTGCCATCTTACCTTGTTTTGAGACAATGTGTTTGCTTTGGCTTTGTCTACATATACAGAGTTAGGACTTTATGTCTATCTGATGAATTGACATTTTTTGTAAAGTGTCCATATCAGATTCTATATTCAATATATTTCTCTATTTTTTAGGTTTATGGATATTTTATACATAACATTCATTATTTAATCAGCTAAAAACACATTCCGTGTCTAAAATCAATTCTGAAAACTGTAAAGTTACACTTGAAGAGTTAATACATTTATTCCAAAAACTTGTGGATGTTACAAGTAGCTTTAAATATGCAGTCTTATGGTATTTATGACATTCATATTTTACTTCAATTATCTATACCATTCATCTCCAAACCGTCCACATTATCAGATTGAAACTGTGTCCATTAAACAATTCCCCATTTTCTCTTCACAACTCTTGGGGTTCATCATTCTTCTTACTGTATATATAAATTTAACTATTCTTGTTGCATCACATAAATATCATCATATAAAGTTTGTTTTTCTGCATTTGGATTACTTCAACTGTATTGTTTTCAATGTCAATTCATGGTATAAAATTTGTCACAGCATCCTTCAATTTTGGGTATGAATGATGTACCTTTGCCTAGATACATAGTTTTATAAATATATATATATATATGTGTGTGTGTGTGTGTGTGTGTGTGTGTATTCCTTCATCAGTACACATTATGTAGCTTCTACCATTTAGCTATTGGGAATGGTGCTGTTAATGCTGCAGGTGTATTAGCAAATCCTTCAGATGTTATTTTCATTTAGGGGTGGTACTACCTAACCAGAAGAAAGTTGTTGAATTATACAGCCGTTTCCTTTTTAATTCATTGAGAAACTGTCAAGTTGTTTTTGACAGTGGCTACCGAATTTGCATTCCTAATCAGAATATGTAAGTGTGCCAGGTTTAATGTACGTATTTAAATGAAATTAATTACTATGTTATAAAATTGCCCTGAATTTATCTTGCTTCTGCTGTAGTCTGTTATTCACCAGTTGGTGTTGGTGGGTCTCCCACCCCAGGGTTCTGAGAATGCTCAAATTCATGACACCTTACACTAGAGCTCAACAACAGTCCATTTCTCTCAGATATGTACATCTCGGGAGGAAGGACAACCTATACCACACAGTACCACTTGAGGGCACACTTGGGAGTAGAGCGTATCTAAGGTTACTAGGACATGGGCTTTGTGGTGTCAATAAATTGCATAAGCTCTATCACCCAGGAGAAAATACAGTTACCCTGCTTGAACAATTCCACCACAAGGAAAATGGAGCTCACCACTTAGATATAAGTAGGGAATATACAGAAAGTCAATGATACAGAAGGCTGCCTGAGTAGGAGACTTTATCCAATGTAACATAATGGGAAGAAAAAAAACCCTGGTTTTTGAGCAGTATTAGTGCATTTGATAGATAAGCAATCACACCCATTATCTGATGAGGATTAGCCTAAAGAAGGAAGTGTTTGTTTGCCTCATAGTTTGATGGTACAGTATCACAGCAGGGAAGGTTTGGTGGCAAGAGTGGCTCATGGATGTGGATCGGTAGAATCATTGGACGGCTGTGCACATCTGGGTTGATCAGAAGGTGGGGAGTGGTCAGAATAAGCCAGACATTAAAATTTCACATCCTGCTGGCAGTGAGTCATTTCCTTTAGCAAAGCTCCTAGACGTCATATGACACCCCTAAAAAGCACCACCTGCTGAGCACTGGGCAAGGGACTTGAGCACATGGGCCTAGGGGGAACAGTTCACATTAAACAACCATAACACAGATTATATCACCCCCCAATTCAGGCCTCGCATCTCAATGACATTTGGGAGAGAATTTACTCCATTTTTTTTTTCTTGGCAACAAACAAATTGATATTGAAATATTTAATCTTGAGTCATGTTGCAATGACTGGGTAGAAACGAACATTTTTACTATAAGAGTAAGAGAGTAAGAAAGCTGATATTTTAGCACAAAATGTTATCTCTAAGCTGTGCATATGGTTATATACTTTGCACAATCTCATACTGTGTACTACCATACATTTACAGGAAAAGGTAAATTCTACTTAATTATTTTGATTGTATATTAACCTTCAGTGCCCAAACATACATACATGTATTATATATGTATACTATATACATGTACTATATGTATACATAAAACTACTATGTATATGTAAGTACCAAAACAATTGGGACGTCCATCTTAAATATCTCTCCTTCTTGCAAATGTATGATGATTGCTGCTTTGAGGTAGGCTTTGCGATTATTTGAGTTATTAGCTACACTAGCTTTGCTATTTTCTCAAACTTCATTTTAATTTGAAAGAACTATTGAAAAAAGATGGATTGTTTTTTAGATTGGAGTGACTAGGAGCTATCTTGTCAAAAATAAATGGAATTGGTAGATTGGCACAGTTAGTAACACGCCCACCAGGCACACACAGGGACCTGTGTTTTATTCCTAGAGTGCACATTTTAAATGGCAGGTGTGGTGGTGCAGCTTTGTAATCTCTGTGCTGAGAGGCACAGACTGGTTCATCCCTGCTCAGCCAGCCTAGCAGAATTGGCATATTCCAGGTGAAAGCGAGAGCCTGTCTCATAAAATTGAGGGTCTGGAGAGATGGTTCAGTGATTAAAAACACCCATTGCTCTTAAAGTGGACCCAGGTTTAATTTCTAGTACCCACATGGTGGCTTACAGCTCTTCATAATTTCATTTTCAGGGGATTCAATGTCCTCTTCTTATTGCCTTGGACACTGGACACATATATATTGTACAAACATACAGGCAAACAAAACACTCAAACACTACAATAAATTTTTAAAAATATATAAACGTAACAACAACAAAAAAGTTGATGGCATCCTAAGAACAATCCCAATGTGGGCACCCACGCACAGGCACACCAAAGCATGCACACACACACACACGCACAGCCACACACACACACACACACAGAACATAAAGGCGAGTAAAAGAAATTGGCCTCTTCAAAGAAAAGAAACACTAAATTTATCCCAGAGAGGAGATTAGCACTGCAAGAAAACCTTTGAATTCTGGAAAACTTATAGCTGCCACTGAAAGCTTGTCAGTTCTGCAATATGTAAAGAATATTCTAGTGGGGGTGACATTTAAAATGTCCTTTTTTTGCTAGTATATGAAGCATAACAACCTTTAGAAAATCTGGGTAACTTGGAACATCCAATGATTTTCAAAACACTTTTCATACGCACACACACACACACAAAACACCCATGCACAGAATACCACTGGAGGGGAATATAATGAACTGTAGACAGCTCACTGCTACGGTTTTCTAGTCCCCACTGTAGTTAATGTTTAAGGTATTATCACTTAAATTTGAATGTAGTGTCAAAGAGTGACATCACCAACTACCTCAAATTACTACACTGTTTTTAAATGGTACTCTGTTTTTAAACTGCCTATATAAAGTCAGCTAATTTTTGTTTTATCTCAACATAAGCAACATATTTTAAATGTTTAAATACAAGGATAGACATAGTTATTCAGCTGTTTTCTGCTAGAATATATGTTGAAGAAACCAGAAAACATGTAAAATAATAACCAGAGTCATCTAATACACTTTCCTTGGAAAAATTTGTATTTTCTGTAAGGAATTACAATAATCTATAGTGAATTTATTATTGTTTTCCAAAGATGACCAATGAATGCATTCTTCAAGTGATTTTCTTCTTGTCTATAGCAATTATATTCATAGATATAATCCTTATGAAATATCCTCAACTCCCTAAACAGTTAATAGGAAAACATAACATCTCAAATCAAAATGTGAGAACTTCTGCCCATATGTTATTTCTGGATATCATATCATTTATGTTTTTACCCACTTGATATGGAAACATTTTCTACTTTTTGGAGTTAGAATTTGTGTGATTTTTGTCTTAATATTATGCACAATGATAGCGAGGTTGCTATGTGTGCACTTCCTTGCCTCTAAGCATGTAAATAAGAAGAGTCTTCAGTTGAATTATACCTAATTTATACATTCATCAAGTATTTACCCAGTGCTGTAATGTCAGTCAGTGTTTTGGATATATGGCAGTCTCAAAGAGAGCAGGTACACCATCTCATCTTGTATGAAGTCATTTCAGAAACCATTTTGTTTAGTTTGATCTTTCGAAAGATTATGGAACTAAAGAACTTACTTCTAGATCTAAACACAGCCTTTAACAAGAGGTAAGTCGTATATGCCATAGAGACACTGGTCTAGTGGCTTTGTTATGGCCTGATAAGAGAACTGTACAGGGATAAGAAGGGCATCTGCTTCATCCAGAGTGGACCTTTCTTCAATGAAATCTCAGCTCCTTCCTTAATCTGGCCTGATTTAGCAAATTTGTTAAAACAAATATCAGCAAGGAGACGTGAACAGGGCACATGGTTTCTGAAGAACAGTTTCCTGTCTTTAAATAAAACTCTGAAACTTAGCTTCACATTCTTGAAAAATGGCTTCCCTCCTTTTAATCTCATTTTTTTTTTGCTTTTGATGAGAATAAATACAGAGACTCAGCTGGAAAATGTACAGAAAGATGAACTTGGAACCCTGAGACCTGAATGGGAAGTCTCCACGAAATTACTTCCCCCAGGGCTCAGGGAAAACTTCTGAAGAGGCAGAAAGAGTATGAGATCCAGAGAGGATGGAAGACACCAAGGAATCAAGGCCCTGTAAATGCAGCAGCACTAATAGATTTATAGACTCCCAGACTGCAGCAACATGCACATGATTTGCACAGGTCTGGTCAATATGGTTCCCATCGCTGAGAGGGAAAGTGGACACAAGCCCACATCATTAACTTTGCAAATGAAAAATCAATTTTCTTTGACAGAGCCTCAATGGGTAGACAAACCTCTCTTAAAGACAAACCCCATGCCCAGCAGTAGACAGCAAACACAAAATGAACTCGATGTCATTTTTAGGGGTTCTTTGCATCATAATGCTTTCTCAGGGACTTTTATTTTGGTAGCTTTGAAGGTCATTAAGTATATATTACATTTTCTGCTTTTTTTGTTTTTGTATAATTTCTGTGTGTGTGAATATATATGTATGTGTATAATTCTTTAGCTCTTTTTTCTCTTTTTTTTGTTTTGCCTTATTCTTCCAGTTGTTTGTTTTTATTTTATCTTATAATACTTTATTATGTTTCTTTAGATGTCTGTTTACTAACTAGAGAGAGACTTGGAAAGGAGGGAAGGTGGGAAGAACTGGGAAGAGTGGGAGGGCAAACTGGAATCAGAATATTATATGGAAATCTACTTTCAATAAAAGAATAACAGAAAAAAATGAAATGTGCCATTAGGCCTAAACACTATATAAGTGCCTGCTACACACACACACACACACACACACACACACACACATACACACACATATGTGTATATACAAAGTCAGCATATATATGTCTTTGTTTATTCACATAAATAATTTGAACACATAAACATTCACTCTGGTATTTGTTTGGGAAAAAAAATCATGTCTTGAGAAGGTTCTGCTGAAAGGGGAGAACAAACTACCAAGTATGTTTGTAGAATACTTTTACTTGAATCCTGGGTGTTGGTTAGGTTGGTCTGGAGCTCGTGGCAGTCTCAGTCTCGCTCTCCCAGGTTCTGAGATTGCAGGTATATAGCACTACATCTGTCTGAAACATTGCTCTTGACAGAATCAAGGTAACAGATGGGCACTCATGCTGGGGGGAACCTTGTGCTGAGAGGAATGAATGCAATTATGCTATGAACTCTTTGCCACTTAACATAGACCCTTCTCAAAATTGTAGGTGATGTAAGCTAAAGATACAATATGTTGGCTAGAAGCAGTAGTATCTAAAATAAACTCCATAATTTTAATATTGGGTCAAATTCTACTGATTTCAATTTCATCTTAAAGTATATATTTTTATTTTGAGCATTAAAAGAAGCAATATATACTCAAGGAAGTTATTGATTGTCAGCTTAATATTGGTCAAGTAATAAGTCACAGAAACTCCATCAATATAAACTGGGCTCTATTTTTAGTACCAGGGCGTCTTTAGCTTTTAAGGTAATGGGGCTTAGCTTAGGTTGACAATACTTCATGCTCTTTTCAGAGAACTAAAAAACACAGTAGGGCATATTTCCACAGAGCAACTTTGAAACCCAGTGTACTTGAAACTGCCATTTTAGGAGCTGAGGTGTGTGACGATGATAACTCATTCTGATCCTGTGCCTCTCAACGCACGCACAGTCCATTTGCACCCACTCTGCCCAGCATCAGCTATGTCAATAGACTATTGGAGCACTTACGCCAAGCATCCCAAGGTGCTTACTGAACTCCCAGCTTTGCTTCAGTTCTTCTTTACTTGATCAGTAACATTCTTCCTTCAACTAACCAATTTTAGGGTTTTTTTTTAAAGAATAAAAATTATATTTATGTGTGCTACATTTGTGTCGGTGCCCACAGAATCCGGAAAGGGTCATCTGGTTCCCTGAAGGTGAAGTTACAGGCAGGGATAAAGTGCCTGATGTGTGAGCATCCCATTGAACCTGAGTCCTCTGCAAGGGCAGTCAGTACATTTAAGTGCGGAGCCATCCTTCTGCCCTCAAGTAATTCTCCTTTTAGGTTTCAGTTTCTCAGATCCTAGTCATTATCAGATCTTAATGGAGTTTGACCTTTTGGATTTTTTTTGGCTCAGAAACCACAGATGGAATTCAAGGAATTCTATTCAGAGTAGATAGAAAAACGACTCAACTACCCTTAGAGATGCAGGCTCTTAAAACTTGCTAGAAATAGCCTCCAAAGGCAAATCTAAAATGCAAATAAGAAGATTAATGGGAGGCTCTTACTAAAAGCAACTTCCAAGTAGCTAGAGTCATCTAATGTGATTGGAGTGAGTTTGTCTAAGTACTAAGGATTTCCCCACTTCTACAGACTTATTAAGAGAGATTTCTTCTATTTACGGTGCTCTTGAATCAATAATTAACCAGAAAAAATACAGTCTTTTATTCTGACTTATATTTGAAATTCCAAGTATAGATATTTTCTTATAGCCACGTTTATACTGATCATTTGAGGGATGAGAAAGTAAGTGAAGGGGCTCAGGATAATGTTCAGACTTAGAGTGCTTGCTTAGTGAACATACATCCATGAGTTTAGTCCCTGGTTCTACAAATAAGATAAAATAAAATAGAAGATAACTGATTTCTATTTCTTAGGGGCTGAGGAGGTGCATAAAAAGACAGCCCAGCAAACCTAAGAACTTGGGCCTCCAACACGCACATAAAAGCAAGAAATGGTGCTGCCTGCCTTGAGCCAAGCCCCGGTGAAGGTGATAACAGACGGGTCTCTATGTCTCATGAGCTAGCTTGCCTTGATGAAACAGTGATCTCCAGCTTCACTGAGAAAAATTTTCTCAGTAAATAGGGTGGAGAATGAAAAAAATAAGCTATCCAAAGTCAACCTGTAGCCTTCTACACACACACACACACACACACACACACACACACACACACACAAACACGAATTGTTTTTGGTCAGTTCAGTGAAGTCCCTAACATCAGCAATTGAAGGAAGACACTCATAACAATTCAAGCTAAGGAAATAGAGTGTGTAGAAAACAAAATTTGGAATATTGTTGCCTTTATTAATCTTCTTTAGACAGAGGTTAAAATGTTCTTATCTCAGAAATGAAGAGCTGTCATCATCCCTGACTTCAAGCTCTACCATAGAGATATAGAAACAAAAACACGTTGGTTTTGGTATAAAAACAGACATGTGGATCAGTGGAATTGAATTGAAGACCCTGACAGTAATCCATACACCTGTGAACACCTGAGTTTTGACAAAGAAGCCAAAATTATAAAATGGAAAAAAAGAACAACAAATAGTGTTGGCTCATAACTGGATGTCGACATGTAGAAGAATGAATATAGATCCATATCTATCGCCTTGTACAAAACTCAAATCCAAGTGGATCAAAGGCCTCAGCATAAATCTAGTTGCACTGAACCTGATAGAAGAGAAAGTGAGAAGTAGCCTTGAACACATTGGCACAGGAGACTATTTCCTGAATGTAACACCAGGAGCACAGACACTGATATAGACAATAAATGGGAACTCCTTAAAATGAAAGTCTTCTACGAAAAAAAAAAAAGACACTGTACAACGGCACCCTACAGAGTGGGAAAAGATCCTCACCAACCTCACATCTGACAGAGGGCTATTTCTAAAATATACAAAGAACAAAAGAAGCTAAACATCTAAATACCAAATAATCCAGTTAAAAAATGGGGTGCAGATCTAAACAGAGAATTCTTAGCAGAAGAATCTCAAATGGCCTAAAGACACTAACTGAATTCCTCAAGTCCTTAATCATCAGGAAAATGACTCCGATTTTGTTAAGTTGGATATTCTCTCTCTTCTTTTTGGTTAGTTTGGATAAAGGTTTATCTATTTTGTTGATTTTCATGAAGAACGAACTCTTTGTCTCATTGATTCCTTGCATTGTTTTCTTTGTTTCTATTTTGTTGATTTCGTCTCTCAATTTGATTGTATCTTGCCAGTTAGTTCTATTGGGTGAGTTTGCTTCTTTTTGTTCTAAAGTTTTCAAATGTTCTGTTAATTCACTAGAGTGGGATTTTTTTCCAGCTTCTTTATGTAGGCATTTAGAGCTGTGACTTTTCTCTTAACATTGCTTTTATTGTGTCCCATAAATTTGGGTGTGTTATGTGGTCATTTTCATTGGATTTTATGAAAACTTTAATTTCTCCCTTTATTTCTTCCTTGGCCATACTGATGCTTCAGATGAGCACTGTTTAATTTCCATGTGTTTGTGGGCTTTCTGGAATTTGTGTTGCTGTTGAATTCTAATTTTAAGCTGTGGTGATTCAATAAGATACATGGAGTTCTTCCAATTTTTTGTATCTGTTGAGGTTTGTTAATGAAAAGGGGGTCATAACAACATACACAGAGGAAATACAGAGAATCATCAGGCCATATTTCGAAAATGTGTTTTCCACAAAATAGGAAAACTTAAAGGAAATGACCAACTTTTTGGATAAATATCACTTACCAAAATTAAATCAAGAGCAGACAAGCAAATTAAATAGACCTATCTATGACTGCTAAAGAAATAGAAACAGACATCAAAAGTCTCCTAACCAAAAAACCCCCAGTACCAGATGCTTTCAGCTCAGAATTCTACAAGATTTTTAAAGAAGAACTAATACCAATACTCCTCAAATTGTTCCACACAATAGAAACAGAAG